>JAVFBZ010042703.1:0-10557 GCA_032466195.1 Katharina tunicata
TAAGGTTTCATAGGAATAGTAGCAATCTCGCTTCCTCCACAGAGGCCTGTTCTGTTCTTTTTAAGGCGCTGATTTCCAGAGGATATCCTATGCGACTTCATTGTAAGGTTAAGTCTGAAACCATCAGAAAACTTAACAGTTATAATATAGGACAATCTACAGAATCAGTACCTGTACGAAAACATCAGAATTACCCTGTAATATTGTCAGGCATGTCTTCCAAATGTATGAAGACTAGATGTAAGCTAGACTCTTACATACCAGAGAAATTATCATGTTGACAGTCAAAGTCTCGTTTAATTTTAATAATAGGGATTGATTCGTTGATTTGTGTTTAAAGCCATGCTCTAAGTTAGGAAGACAAGTTTGAGTGTTTTTGTATATGATTTATTATAGCCATTTTGGGGTGAACATGAGAGAGAGAGGGGGAGGGGGATTCTGATTTAAGTAAAATGCCAGTTTCCTCCCTTCTCCATATTCTTATGAATTATAACGTATGTCCCACCTATGATATAAAACATTATTCAAAACACAAAAATACCCACAGAATACACAAATACCTACAAAATACCCATGAGTCGGGTCCCTGTTGGCATTTGCCACAGAGTTGGCAGTCTAAAAAGTTATATGCATGTACATTTCAATTACTAATAGCGCTTCAGCAGTTCAGCACCAGAAAAAAATGTTTAACAGGGATATTTAATTGAAATGTGTTAATCATTGTTAACAGTTTTTAGATATTTTAAAAGAACAGAACTCTTGTAAAATGTACAAGTGTGCCAGTGTGAATTTTTTTTAATATATATAAGACAGATTAATTGTTTGGGGTTTATGCCACAATGAGGATTATTTCACTCACATGACAGCATGTCAGCTGAACGTCAGAAGGAAACCACCCTTGCAGGTTATGTTAAAGGAAAGAACGATCACAATACAGAGCTGGCAATATAAATCAAGGTCTATACTTTAACAGTCCATAATCTTATGATTACCTGGTACTCTGTGACAAGAGAGGCAAGGGTCTCTGATGCTGTCAATCTCTGCTTGCCAAACGATGGTAGCAAGTGAAACAAGCCTTTAAACACAATGTCTGGATTACATGAAACAGTTGAAAATAAAATTAAGAAATAACTGTTGACTGATAAATGGTTGGTAAAATGGGGGTTGTTCTTATGTGTTCTTAACGCCGTGCTCAGGGGTATTTCACCAATATGATGGCGAGCCAGCCCAATGGGTGGAGGAAACCACCCTTGACGTCACTGGCGACATAAAAGACAAAAAAACAACAACAACAAAATGAAATCACAAGAAAAATCTACTTAATGATGCCGTATAGCTCAACGAGCATTATCAGGGCATCAGGAAACTTCCGCCCAACCACCCGCCGGATTATATGTGTTAGAATTAAAAGTAAACATTTTCCCTTAGTCTATAGAATACTGCTTTATATATTAGACTATCTCCGGTGGAGGCATGTCCAATTTTCTTTCTTTACATCTATAAAATATATTATACAGAAATAAATAAGTCTATGCTATTAATATTGAAGCGGAATCAGATTACATTCATGTACCACTAGTTACATTATCCTGAATGATCTGGTTGGCAAAAACTGAATTTCCTGCTTGAGAGAGTGCTTGAACACAGTAAGAAATCAGAAAAATAAAAACTATTGAGGATATTTTGATAAACACACGCTAACTTTGAAACAAACCAAAAAAGTAAGATCCCCGTCTGATTGATTGATTGTTTAAACTCTTATTAAAAATTTGTGTTTGTTTGGTGTTTAACGTTGTACTCAAGGGTATTTCACTTATATGACAACTTATATGACAACGGACTTCTTACTCTGCTCTACTTTGTATGGTGGAAAACAGAGAGGAATCCTCAGACAAAACACCCATGAATAACTTAATTCACCTTCTGTGGCTCCCTCATATACCTAAGCAGGTCCATTGGGCGGCTTGAACCTGTGCAGTACATCGAAAGAGGATCAGCAGTCAGACACTCTAACCTCTGAACCACGGTGCGGGCCCTCAAAATGTGTGAGAAGCAGAGATAAACAAACTTCGAGTTCAATGGACATGCAATGGATGATTTTTTTAGCTATATTAAGGTTCTGCTGCGTTGTTCTGGATAATTACCAATTACCTATACTTACCAACCAGGTTTTCTCTGTTGCACAGTTGGCGCAGACCCAGTGGACTATCATCATTTTTACTATACAAAATAAGATCTTTGGCCAGATGAGGAAATGTATTAAGTAAGGCCTGTGAAGCATTTTCGCCATACAACCTCACAAAATCATCAGTAACCTGTTTGTAAACAGAAGAATATTATTTGTGTTACAAAACAGCAAAACTAGCTTCAATGTGTAAGATTACCTGACTCCCCCTTCTCCACCATCGCGCAGGTTTCTTTAAACTAAATGGCCCTTGTCTTAAAGACAATCCTTAATTTTAGTGTGAATGAGCTACATCATGTGTAATCATATTAGATCAGTAAGGTAACAGAAGTTGGGTAGATGTAAATGTAAAAATTGTGCCACTTACAATATCGGGAACAGTTACATATTTAGGATTTTTTTCCACATGTTCCTTGAGCGACCAACCAGCAGCAATCACATGTTGTCTAGCAAAAAAAAAAAAGCAAAAAAGATTCACAGATTACAAGTTTTAATCACAACAATACCGTTGAAATAAAAAATATTCAAAGAATATTTATAAATACTCGCTGAATATTTTTCATTTCAACAATAAAGTTCTAGTTTATAAACAACCTGCAAACTCGTTGAATATGATTTTGTCGATAGAACCTAATTTTGAGTGACAAGATGGGCCCAAAATTAGCTTTTATCAACAAATTCAGATTGCTACGATTTTATGTAGAATTAACATTTGTCCATAAATTAAAACAATAGCGTAGAAATGAAATATATCCGTTGTTTTTCGTCACATAATTAAAAATGATTCTTTTCTCAGCGAATTAATGAAAACAATGTGATATGCGTCGTACAGTTACTTCTAAGTTTCATATATGAATTAAATTCTACTTTAATGTATGCGGATGTCGTCAAATTTAGCAGATAAACATTGATATTAAGTTATAGTCTTACCTCTGTCTCTGTCGCCCTATGACGCTACCAAAAGTATCGTCTGCTCATGGATTCGCCGGAAATGTGACGTATTTTTAATGATTATTCCTTAAAACATTGGGTATTTTTAATGGAATATTCCTTAAATCATTTAACGCAATGCATTTTTTCGTGGAAGTACGGATTATTTCAAAAGCATTTATGGAATATCCCTGAACATGTTAAGGAAAATTTCATATTAAAAGCATTATGGAATTTTTTCCATAACATTTTTATGGACTTTGTTTTACAGTATATTTAAAACACCTTTCTGTGCGACATGGACCGGATGTTGAGTGCTCCATACCTAATCAATTTCAGCCGGTATATCTACATGAGTTATTGCCCAGACGGCTAATCGACGTGCATATCGCCATTCAAATTTCCCTTATTTGTACTCCACCTCAATCCTCCTCCTCCACTTACGAAACTTTTGCTTGCATTACATAATATTAAAGAAATTAGTGTCAAATTTAAGCTTTCAACTGTCGATGTGTTTGCTAGAAAAAGAGAAATAATATTTTTGGGAATTTATATATGGTCTCTATCGAATAGCTAACAGCGAACAGCCGACAAACTTATAACACCCGTAAACTAAACAGTGTCTTATCTGATTTTAGTAACATGTACGTGTTACTGAACTGTCTTTGGCGGATTTGAGTATTACTGAAAGAGATTAGTGAACTAGAATGACAAGAACGTGTTACTGAACTGTCTTTGGCGGATTTGAGTCTTACTGAAAGAGATTAGTGAACTAGAATGACATGAACGTGTTACTGAACTGTCTTTGGCGGATTTGAGTCTTACTGAAAGAGATTAGTGAACTAGAATGACAAGAACGTGTTACTGAACTGTCTTTGGCGGAGTTGAGTCTGACTGAAAGAGATAGGCGCACTACAATGACAAGAACGTGTTACTGAACTGTCTTTAGCGGATTTGAGTGACATGAACGTCTTACTAAACTGTTTTCTGACTGATGAGGGTGACATGCAATTCCGGAAAAAACAACGGACATTCAAAGCATCCATGTTTGAGTGTTATTTTCTGCTGAACAGTGCTAAGAACAGTGTCGCAAAAACGATCATTATTTTCCGGTTTAACAGTTTATATTTGCTTAACAAATATTAGTCATTGTTTTTTTTAGACTTACAGATCCAGTTATTCAGTCCAGTTCTTCGATCTCCCAAATCGTTATATATCAAGTATTTGTACTAGTTAAGCCTCACATATGATACATACTAGTATATCACAGTGGAATTGGCTACACTGATATAAATTAAAACATATGACTTTTAAATTTCTACACTACCGAATGATATTTTCCTACACTACTGGTTAGACGTTCTTTTTCTACATAACCGGTTGTCTTTGTGTTTCACTACCGGTTGTTTTTTTCTACACTAACGGTTAATTCTACATTACAGGTAATTTAATATACACTACCGGTTCCATTATACATGACCTTGTCAATGGCTACTCTACTGGTTGCAAGAGATGTCACTATCAGCAGGGGAGCGCCCTGAAATCTTAAGTTGTTACCATTGTACTGTCCTGTCCCAAAACTGTACCAAAGCAAAATAAAATACTGTCCTGAAAGACCGCTATTCCATACATGCGGCCGCAAGTCAAGTATAAGCGAAGAAGACTTGCAAGACACGTACATTCATAAAGCTTTATACTGTTTTATAGCTTTTGGGATATTTATAGATGTAAAATTCTGAAACGGACAACAAATACTGAATTTAAATTCTGTACTGCACATAGCCTGATATGTGTCTTAGGCTTTATTAATTTTTCAAACTTTATAATTGCACTGTTTTGCTTTGCTTTATTTTTCGCAATACATTTTTTAAAGTCATGTTATGTTTATGATTTGTAAATTTTATACATATTATTTTAAAAACTATACCTGAAATCAAATATTATTTATCCTAAAAACCAAAGGGAAAAATTTATGGCTACGGTATGCAATTACATACATGCATATGTCATTTGTAATGTTTGGACTGGTGGGATTTAGTGTTTATTTTATTTTTTTATTGATTGATTGATGTTTATATAACGCCTTGCCCAGGGGTATTTAACTTATATCATGGTGATGTGTTCCAACAAAACACAAACTGAGAGAGACACAGAAATAAAAATGAAAAGAAACCAGTGTTAGCACTGTTGAAAAGATGTATTATGTATGATTATTACGCATGCATGATTAGTGTGTACAAGCCCGAAGCATGTTGTCCTTATCCAAAGAGCTAACATTAAGTAAAGTAAATGAAAAGATCCATCATAAAAATCCTTTTCCTTGTCAGAGTAAAGACAAAGATAAGCCTACACGTACATGTAAGCATTGTTTTCGATTCGGTTATAATCCCGTCAAACTGGGTTGTTTATATAATCAAACCAATATACAAAGGAAAGGGAGATAACAACTACAGGGGGATAACTCTCGTCAGTTGTCTTAGTAAATCATTTACTAGTATTTTGAATAGCAGACTAAACGCCTTCGCAGCTATAGTATTGGCCAAATAAAACAAACACAGTCGGGGTTTAGAAGTGGATATTCTACATTGGATAATATTTCTGTGTTAAAAAAAATGATTGATATTTGTAAATAATCCAACAAGAGATTATATTGTTTATTTGTTGGTTTTCGTCGAGCGCTTGAGTCAATTTGCGAACTGCACTTTGGAAAAAGCTTCATAGAAAGCAAACAGGCTGAATCTGCGAATAGACTGTGATTCCCAGCTCCCAATTCAGTTAATTCTTTAAAACAGTGTTAGCATATATATCGACCGAATATATCTCTCATCAAACAGTGTAGCTGACAAAATAAATTTAGATTTACAGGTGCTTTTCTAACTGACTAGCCGCTATGTGCGAAAAACTTCTGACTGAAATTTCTCGTCACTACCGCTAGCAGATACTGGGTAATTTTCCTTTAATAAAAGCAGCTCTTTTCTGTGCAAACCTCTAGGCAATAATATTGCTCTTTTATATGCAATGGTATTGTCAATATAGAAATGCTAGTTGGGTAACAATGAAGTTGAATTTCTCCAATACTTAAGTGTTCACGTATCGGGATACATAAACATATAAGGATGGGTCCGGGTAGTTAATTACTCCAGGGTACGTAAAGATTTGAGAAACTGTGGGACACCGGACATTTGAGAACAGCCGAGATTTCACATTATGAACGCCTTCTGTTTGAATTAAGTTGGTATAATCCTTATTTTAGAAAGGATAGCTATATTTAACCACCGATTTGAACCTCTTGGCGCACTACAATACAATTGTTAAGTTTTCGATGTTCACCATTCATAATAGGCCGAGAACCTCGTTAATACTGGTTGCCGGTTGTGTTCTTCTCTTTATTGTTTCCCGAATAATATGCCTTACGTCTATCAGCCATTATTCTGCATTAGATATGGAATTCTTCGCTGACTAAGAAGATCCCGGGTAGTTTTCACAAGGTTTATTCCCGGGTTTAACCATTAGTTAGCAACGCATTCATCATATAAGTACAAGTATAGTATTGTGTGTGTTAGTCGAAACTTAAATGTTATATAGTTAAATGTGATACCTAAATAATTGAAATTCAACTACATTATTAATATACAGCCATCTTCCGATCAACTGATTTTTACCACTGCCTTTAAATACAACAATTTTTTTCTTAATACCCACATTTAATAAATAAAATCAATAAGCCAATATCAATAAGATCATAATTATTATTCATAAAATACATTTCAAAATCATTCACGAACATAGAAAACATAACAGGCGATAGTGGCTCCACCTGTATTAAACCGATCTGTATCTTAAATAAATCAGACACACTTTTACTTTTGACACAACATTTAGTTTGTTGATTCATGGATTTAACAACACTGATTTTCCACCGATACCCACCTTAACTATTTTGTCCCACAACAAACGGTGATTCACGGAGTCAAAAACTTTGTTATAGTCAATAAAACAACAAAACAATTTTTTCTATCCACAAGATATTTTTCAATTACATCTACATCTACAGTACTGTAACCAGGCTGGAAACCAAATTGCGCATCCGTCAAAATGTCGTTAGTGTTACTCCACTCCATCAACCTATTATTTAATATACATGTAAACAGCTTACTAAGATGACTTACAAGAGTTATTCCCCTGTAAATGTTTACATCATTTACTTCCCCTTTCTTATGAATAGGTACTATCACACCTTTACTCCATTCGCTTTGTAAAAAACCTCCACTCAGTATTTTATTAAAAAGTTTAACAACCACATGTAGTAATATATCCTTAAATGCAACAAAATATTCATTAACTAAAGAATCGCAACTGGGCTCTTATTTCGTTTTAGTCGCTTAATCGCATTTTCACATTCAATTTCGGTAATCTCAGTATTTAGTTCTTCATAAATATACTCACTAAGAATCGCTTTGCGTCATCCTCTACAATAATTTCCGAATCCTATTTCCGATTTATAAAACAATGAAAGAAGTCCTCTGTTGAGATATTAAAATCACACTTTTTTTGATTGCCAAATTGTTTTTGTAACTCCCTTGGATTTTCATTTTTAAATTTAGTTATTATATTTCCTTGATAACTTCAAAACCTGGTTTAAAATTTCCGTAGTTCTCTTTTATAGTTTTTTTTTTTACTTCACACAACTTTAGTCTGTTGGTTTAATTATTATGCCTGTTTAAGACTGGTAAAGACTTTTTCAGTATATTCATTAAATACACATTAAAGTCTAAAACTTGATTATTGTCTATCATATTTAGGTGATCTTTGTTAATTAGACAATAATAGTTCACACTAAAACCCCGTTTGCTAAAAAAAAGTTATAAGCCCAAATTTATCTCCCTTTATTCTCCCATTAGCAAGTCTTAGGCTCAATGCTTTACAAATTTCTAGTAGGCGTTTACCAAAACCATAACATAAAGTGTCTTGTTACTTTATTAATGTAATATATTCATCTTCTACATAGTCACAAACCTTGTTGACATTGCATTGTTTCTGGGAAAGAATCATGTTTTACGTAATCATCTGGCGTCCCAACTCGACTGTTAAAGTCCACAATAACCATCAACGTTCCAGCTCGCATGTATTTAACAACGCTTATCTCTGAATCAAAAAATAGATCAGTCAGTAAATTTATAAAAACGAGAGTTCTCTGCCGCTATATATACAAAACAGACATATAAGTCCCTTTCTGTTTGAGTGTACTCAAATTTAATTACCCCAAAACTGCCTTAAGCAATCTCTATAATTTCACAATTTGAATAAAGTCTTTTTCTCACCAACAGCTAGTCCACCTCCTTCATACAACGTCCGTCTAACTGGAACGCACAATAAAGTCTTCTACTTCGAAAGAGTCCTCATACGTACAATCTGACTAACACTCACTCAGTCCAATTACGTCATAGTCTTCAATATATCTTAGGAAAGAATGATTTCTAATCTTCTCATGGAATCCTCTACTAATATTCCAAGCACAAATTCTCACACGGCACTGTACGTCTGCAGTGGTCTCACTCTCTAAGACGTTCTATTCTGTCGGTCGGTATTCCTGCCTATCTATAAACAACCTATCGAAATTATTCATGCTATTTTCCCTCGCTCCTTGCCTTATTCATCACTGGATATAAGGCTTTACGCTTTTTGACTATTTCATCAGTAAACTGCTCGACCACATAGTAAATAGTATTTTTTTAGGTTCCTACCTTGATAAACGACACGTGAATAATCCTTTTAATTAGCCATTTGTGTTATAAAGTGGATGTGCTCTGGTAAACGCCGAGGGTCTTCAGCTAAATGGTTGTTAGACCTGTTTAGGGCGAGCTGTTAATCAGTCTTCATGGGTGACCCACTTCGTAACTATATAACCAAAAGGCTTAGGACAACACATTACAAAACTGGCAAACGAACGGTGGTTTAGTCTACATATACTGGACAACAAAACGCTTATTGGGGTGTCTACTCACACAAAATGTTGTCGTTTTATTCCGGTCTCTTTACAAGAACACTGACCATTCCGCTGTTTTCCTAATTTGAGTTCTTAATTTGCAAGTTAAGTTAGTTGCTGGCGCGAAACGCTTGATGTAAAAAACCCATAGAAGAATACTGTATGGACCAGGGAATGTGTAAGAAAGGTTGTTATGGAGCCCACCACTGACTCGATCAACGAAAGTGAAAAGATGCAGGAAAAAAACCCGTCGGAGTTCAATTTCCAGGAACAAAATTTTGACGGAAGTGGTATAAAATTTTCATCTGTTAGCGTGACCTTGAATAGTCAACAGATCTTGTTTGACGTCACCGGGTGTGCCCCCGTGGGTGAAGTTTTGGCAGTTATGGGCCCAAGTGGTGAGTTTAATTTGATATTTTTATTGAAATCTGAAACATTTTTCAAAAAAACTAATCTGACTACGAAGTCTTTGTGTACAAATATGTATCTCTTAAATAAATAGCGCAGTCCTGTCTACACCAAGGAAGCCTATCGTTTCAGTACAAAGACAAAGCATGGGTGCATGTTTTGTCCTTGTATTGTTTTTACCGTGTAGTTGTGAACACCCCTCAGTTCGAATCCCGATGGAGGCAAGCAAAATTTTCTTTCTCTACATTTATACAAAAAATATATATATGCCAATATATATGTCTATTTTGCTAATGTACCCATACCCTGCTGAAGGCATTAGATAAATGCCGCAACGTTGGTATATAAGTTGACAAATATAATCCACTTGAAAAGATTTAGTTTTTTTTATTTATTTAATATTTACATTACCTGGATGACTTATAACCTCCATTCCCTTAAAAATGGTTGTAGGCTATTTGATTTGAGACAAGTGTACATGCCTTCTTCAGAACTCATCTGTTTGCTGTACATGCAGCTTACTCCTGACAAACGCCATTCAAGTGAAATTATATAAATTTCTAACATTTCAAAATGATATATGTGTACTAGCAGTATGTTTGACATCCACATTCAGCTTTAACAGACGTGATTGCCTCAAGATAAAAATGCTTCAAAGAACAGGTTAAAAGTGGTTGGTAGAACATTATGAGCCCTGGGAAAGTGACAGATGCGTCTGTCTTATATTAGTACGAGGAGTTTGTGCCAATATTGAAAATTAAACATGAATAAAGCATTTTTGTTTTTGTTAGTTCAAATATCGAAATTCAACTTCGTCCTAGCTTAATTGCAGCGTTAAATTAACCTAAAATCTTGCCAAAGTATCCATAGCTTCCGAATGGGTTGATTTGTAATTACCGATTAATAATATAATAATTAATTCGGTAAAGAATAAGAATTATTCTTCATGACGAGTTGTACGGTGGCCCATGGAGGACATTATTATTTTCTTTTACAATTACACTTTTTTTCTTTTTCTTTTACTTGTTTTTTTGTCGAGCAATTTCCA
>JAVFBZ010042714.1:0-10557 GCA_032466195.1 Katharina tunicata
TGTAATTTTGTTCTTGTTCCTCCTATGCCAGATATGTGGCCGGAGTGTAAATAAAGATAAGTTGAAGTTGAAGTTAAAAAATGCTCCCTTTTCCCACACGTTTGCCCGCGTGTTTTCTAATCTGGTTATTTTGAGAGACAAACTTATACAAATTTACATAACGTGGCCGGATGGCTGAGTGGTCGGCATTTACCGCGATTCGGTGCCTGACTCTGAGGGTCTAAGCCTGCTAAATTTTCTTAACTAGATAGAATCTGTTCAGTACCAGAGAGTGTTATCTCAAATAACGAAAATAGGGTTAACGTACTGGTTTCACTGGAGATAGATTTCAATAAAACCTTTTTAAGGTTTATATCTGGCGACGTTGGTGAAATAATATATATTCAATGAACATTACCAAGAATAAGACACCACTTCATTGAATTGCGTGTGCTAGTATTTGAAATTTGTCCAAAGCATATAAAACCTGTGCATGGCAGATGTTGTTTTTGTAATATTCCTTATTAAGTATCCTAAAACTTGGCAAGGTTTATATTTTTATATAACATTTGTAGAATATCCCACTATCCTTACACTCCACACTCCCATTACTGAATCTTATGTAATTCTCAATGTGTCGTCTAATCCTATCCAGTGTGACAATGCTAATGTCATCGATTTTATTGGACTTAGGTTATACTGCGATTCCCACTTATTAATTTGCCACAGTAGAGACCAAAGTCACAACTCCGAGAAACGACAAGACACGCAATTTTAGTTTCTATATTTCGGTTTATTAAACCATATACTGGCTTGATACCGAAATATAGAAACTAAAACATGCGTGTCTTGTTGTTTCTCGGAGTTGTGACTTTGGTGAACTTGGGTTAAACTCAGCTCTATAGCTTCATTTATGTCCAACATTTAAATTATTTAAAGTATACTATCCTGTCAAAATCAATCTTGATGACTTGCACTTTATTATAGGGTTTATTTTATTACTAATTTCTTATATCTTGTACATTCTGCCTTCTTTGCTTTCACATGGAAGTAAATTGGGCACATTCTGTACAGGTGGTATATCAACAAGATGACACGTGTTTATTTTAAGGTTTATTATTTTAATATTCTATCTGGCATGTTTACTGCCCTCTAGAAGTCATACTAACAAGTGTGAAAACAACCCTGGCAATAGCTTCCCTGTGTATTTTCATATTTATTTCCTTTGCGTCTTGTCTTTTGCTTATGATATTATTATACTTATGAAGACTTAAGTTAAAGCTGAAATATTGCGAACATCTTCTTCGGCCTTCGTTGCTGTATTACGAAACTGTTAAGCGGGGATGTAACAATATATCGACCTATCGATTTATCGTAATATTAAAATATAGCTAGTATTTTGGTTATGTAATAGTCTACCTCAACTGTACCAACTATCGTTAGTTTCCATAGTTGACCCTTTTCCTTAAATATATTAAATAAAACGCCAAATGTTAATGTTTTAATTAACTGTGCCTCAAGTCTATTGAAAGTTTCGCAGCCTTTACCTGGACAAAAATTCGTTAGTTATATCGTGAACCTCTGTAGCTCAGTCGGTTAGAGCGCTGGCCCTGCTGGCCGGAGACCCGAGTTCGAGTCCCGGTGGAGGCAAGCAAAATTTTTATTCTCTACATTTATACAAAAATCTCTATATATTTGTAATCTGCTTCTAATGTATAGTACACATCCATATTTATAATCCTATAACAATTTACGCAAAATGTCATGAACAGATAGCTAGTATTCAGGTTTAGTCTCACGACCATCTGTTGAATGTTCCTGAATTGCCCGTTCAGACAGGATCCCAAATCCCCAATGTCTGTCATATGCCGTTTTGATCCCAGCTTGAAGTTATAGACGATGTTTCTGGTATAGTATTCGGATGCAGGAATGTTACTGAAATGTTGTTGTTTGTTTTGTTTTTTAATGTATTTATTAATATACCGGAATATTACTTGCGTGTAACAATACAGGCCATACATATAAAAACAATATAAAAAAAAAATATAAAAAAATAACGGGACATTTACATAACATAACATTACAACACAGATATGCTTTAGTTACCTCAGATTGTTATTGAAATCTTATATATATTATTGAGTTTATATTAACTGGGACACGTTTTGTTCAGAAATGAACTAAAGTTTTCGGTTAGTCGAAATTCCTTAAGTCATCTGAACTAGTCTTCCTCCCTTGACAGCACACGCCCAGCTAACCAAGATTTTGAACCCAGCTCAGTTTGCACAATCTGGCACAGGGAATCTGCATTTTTAATTTAATACTTTAACGATTGAAATCCGTCTAAGTCCTTTAACGGATCATTTCACTGTGTCGACGGATACATTCAGGATAATCCGTTATTTTAGTTATTTTGGATTAACCAACTCTGATTTGTATACTTTTTAAAAATAGAATTAGTCAAACTAACAAAAAATTAAGAAGTAAGAGATCTCGGTGAGTAGGGTGCGTGTCAAGGAGTCAAGGAGAAACATCGTCTCGGTGACTTCAGGAATCTACACTGAATACTCGCAATGTCAACGATTCCTAGTCATGACTAATGTGCCGAGCTAACATGAATTACATCGCCAAATCACCACGAAGGCAGGTGTTTATAATTAGGCCTGAACAAGTTACAGAGGGGAGCATTTATATTTTTTATGTTTATGTTAATTTTCCGATGCTAAACCAACAGGACAGTAAATCCCAATAACATATCATTGGTCAACTTAATAGTGGGAGGAAAAATGGGTTGAACCCAGAAAACCCACTACCGTCAGCTGTTAGCTGTTTACCCACCCACATACAGTCCGGGCGAGGGCTGATCTCACCAACTGAAAGTTCTTCTCGCAATTTCAATAGGTTGAATAGATTAGAACGACATTTACAAGTTTTGAGCAAAGCTTTTCAAACATGTTACTTTAAAAGTTTCATAAATGATTTTGATGCTTTTGCTCAACCAATATTGGTATGATTAAATGTTTTATAATGACTGCGAAACAATGAAATGACTATCGCTGATCCTGCCTATATGTACTATTGGGAATAGCAGATTAAATCACTTATTTGTTCTTGTTTAAGCGGCATTTAGAAGCTGGGTACATAACAAAAACATGACGACTAGGATTGATTTCAACTTCTGGGTAAATTGATAAGCGACGTTTCGGCTTAGATGCTAAGGCCGTTGTCAAGCAAATGTTTAGCATCTAGGCCGAAACGTCGCTAATCAATATACCCATCTTAGTAGTCATGCTTTTGTCACTTATTTATTATTTAATATATGCTTAAGGACATTGTATTTATATATCGAATTTGCACTGAAACCATATGGTGGAAAACGGGGAAAAAACTCATAAAAATCATCCTGCGATCTCCACAACGAACGGAAATTTCCCTAAGATTTCTTTGGTCGACAAGAGGGTAAGGACCTCTACTGTATTCGCTGTGTACTTTAAATTGATTGGGGTTAAACAGTTGAAGGCACAATCGATCCTGAAAAAAAATCCAATCCGAAATGTATAGTCTACAAAAAACTGTGAGGTCATGAGATGTATGATAAATGTTAGCAGGGCCTCAACCAACCCACATTTGAATGGTCAACCCTGTACAGCTGTTACGGCTGGACTGGATGAAAGTGATGAAGTAAACACTGGAAACATCAGAACTTACCTGTCATCTCAGAACACCTGAGACTCGTAGCAATTATCCGTTTCTTCAAGCGCTGTCATTAACAGACAAAACCCAAGGAAGTTCTGTCAGATAAAACGGTAAAAACAATGGCACTTAAAATCCAGTGTTCCACATGCGTGACCGGTGAAATGTAACGAGGATGGCATACATAGGTGACACATATAGGTGGGAAAATTGTTTTGAAGAATTACGTTTCTGCCGAAGTTTTTTAATCACAGTTTGATTGAAAGTAGAAAGCATAACGGACTCGAAATATTTTTAACTAGCAAGAGGCATGAGTTCAATTTCTGGTGGAGGCGGACTACTTTTATGTTAAATAATAACGTGATAGTCATGACCCCACTACCTTAATGGGATAATCTTTGATGGGGTAATCCAGCTCGATCTGCTCACACCGTATATGTGACAATTAAATATTTCACAACTTACTTTCGTAAACGTGTAAATACAGCACACATTAATCAGGTCATCTACTTTTTGTCGGTATTTATTTATTTAATTTGTGTTTAACTTCGTACTTAAGAGCATTTATCTTATATGGCGACATTGCGTTTTTCGTGTAACCTCGTAAAAACAACCCCGCGAATTCCGCAGACACCGGAAAAATGTCCTTATATAATAATAATAATAATAATATACCTGATGTCCACATGGGCAATCGAACCCTTTTTCGCATACAATTAAGGGGACGTTGTAGTCCATCGCTCAACCACGGAGCCACGGGGACTTTATTTGGCATAAATGATTGGAATCACGGTTGCCCGCGAAGACGGTGTCCATTTTGTGAAGCGGATAGATCTTTGATGCGCTTTTACGGTTTATAACCCACAAGGGTTCATGTTCCCCAACAAAGACGACTTTTTGACACGTGAAAACAATAGCAAAAACTGGGAAATTATTGGAATATTACACATGTAGTGTGTGGTAAAAAAAGGTTTATTCAACTTCAACTTTATATCTTGTTATATAGTCATATTAAGACTATTATAGTATGGTTGACTCATCAGGCCATATAAGTTGTACATAAAATACAGAAACACAATCAAGCAAATTTCTATTAAAACACAATAAAAAATTTAATTACACCTTATGGACTGACAAAAACATATCCGAAATAATTTTGTGGAATATCTATGAAATTCAGAAATAAAGGCAAAAAGTTTAATGTCATTCCGATTATAGTTTCTGTGACAAGAAAGAAGCATCCAATTGCACCAAAACAGAGAAATAATGAAGATTATGGGATAATGTAAAAAAAAAAAAAAAATATCTATTACAAGCTCAAAGAAACACAGAAAGATTGTGGCGTTAATATCATGAGAGAGAGGTGAGAAACACCGAACAGCAATGGACTGGGTTACTAAATATGTCCAAATACCTAGGAAATAACACCACTGATCTGCTTTAAATATAAATACATATAAAATTAAACAAAAGCGTTGTGAATGCAGAAGGCGATGTAAAATAATTATTAAGAAACGAAAAATGGAAAAATTAATGAAACGTGAAACATACATCTTTCCTGACTGAAGGATTAATTGTCTGATGTTTTTCGCAACTTTAAGCCATCATTCAGTACCTGTCTTTGTTTTTTATTTCTTTATTTTTCTACCAAGATTTAAAAATGTCTGTTTCGTCAATACATTAAGATTATAATAGCCAATTCTTAAGTTTTATTCGGTTTATGAAACTGTCATAATTTATATTTCCACGAAGAACTTCTTAGGACACGTGTCCTCTTCTTACCCAAGCCCTACTTATTTGATTTACCGCCTGATGATCAACCATGATTAAACTATTATCATTAAAACTAATTATTTTTGCAATTTACAGAAGATCACCAAGTCCCATGTGCGATGTTTGTAGAAGACACAATGGAAGTTTGTATCATGACGGTAATCCAGACCCAATTAACAGGTAATGTAATATTCTAAACTCTAACATGATATATGCCACATATGTCTGTCGAAGACTGGAGTATGCCGACCTTTGTTCCTATTAGCGTCCAAGTTTTTATATTGTATCCGAGTTAGAATCTTTAAGCACATTTACAAAGTTATATCTCTTTAAATATTATCTTCATGTCTAATAGACATACAGGTATAAATCCACAATGGGCGGGTAACATAGCTTTTAACAAGAGACAACGGTAATTTGAAATTTGGTGTTTTCTTCGCTTGCTACATGTATATTTATTCGCCGTTTCGTTGAGAAAATAAAACAATTCTGAATTAAATCACGATAAGAACTTTCCCAGCAGTTAAAAAAAAGTAAGGTCTTTTTTTCTTTTATTAATCCGCAAACATGTTTTTAAATATCTGTCTGATTCATTGAGCCCAGCTTCATTGTCTTTTGAAAGTAGCCCCGTTGAATTGCATTTCGTTATCTTACGCAAAAAATCTTCTAAGAAAATATATTAAGTGTAGTTATCATTTGTGTAGTTTTCTAATCGAGCGCTCGTCTCTTTCTTTGGTTTCAATAGCGCATTCAGCTTGGTATTAAAGCAGACTAAGTTAGCCACTTTATTTTGACAAGAATGTCTGCTCATATAATTGCGTAACCGAAGTATGTTTACAACAAGTGACCCGACAAATAATAATTAGGTCTTCATTATCCTGTTATGAATAATATTTTGTTCCCAATACAATAGAAAAATTTACGAACAGCCAATGCTTTTGTAAAATCAACTCTTATTATTCATAAATCAATCCCAGAATTCCATGGGGAGAGGAAGTAAGGGTTTTGACCTGACTTGTTTATTAGTTTACATAAATTAATTTGTTCTCTTCCGTTCTTTCCTCTTAACTTCCTTTTGTGTTTTCCAAATAAATCATATGGCTGTCAGCCAGCCAACCGGATAACTGACCGCTTGAAAAAGCCGACAAGACGTCCTTATTCACTAAGTGGTAGGCTACTCGTTCAATAATCTTAAGGGCCCGTGGCTACGTGGTTGAGCGTTGGACTACGTAGACCCCCTTCACTGTACCAGGAATAGGTTCGATTCCCCTGTGTGCCTCAGGTATATAACGGAAGTTTTCCGGTGGCTGTGGGATGGGTTTTACGAGGTTTCTTCCCGGTTTTCCACCATACACACGCAACGCAAAGTCGTCTTATTGGTAAAATACTTTAGGAGTATGTCGTTAACACCAATCAAATAAATAAATCAATAATATGTAAACCCTCCATTCAAAGTCTAGCAATGATCTAGCTGCAACCAATCAGAAGAAATCTTACTGGAACACCACCGGAATGAAAATGACGGTTGACAGAAATTTCCCCTTATCCTTGTTGTTCCGGGGAACAGCCAGCTGGAGACCATAGGTACAGAGTGTGAAAGGCTCTCCGTATAAACTAGTAACCCAATCAGTTAACACAAATCTCATTCTCATCGTTTTGTGTCTTCATTATCACAGTGGACACTCATTTTATCATCTACTTATTCCATGGACTCTGTCTTATAATTAGGTCTGAATTAAGTGGACATGGGTATATATATATAAGGCATCTATACAACATCGTATGGAAGGTATTTACAATTACGGAGTCTTGTCGGTTTTCAGCCAGACATTGGGAATATGGAAAAGCTCAAGTCAAAATCATAGGAGCTAAATATCAACTAAGCGATCAGGTAATTAATAAATCCGTCTTACGAATGGCAGAATGGTTTCGGTTAATTGAAGTCTATCTTTTAATGGCGGGCAGGTCAAATGGGTTACGGAAAACATCCCACCCAATAACGTCTCCGGCAATATACTGTGGCCACGCAGGACTTATATAATATTTTTTTGTTATTGTGATACCGAGAGCGACTTACTTGTTCATAATGTTTATTAACTAATCAAAGCTAGCGATGTATTATTGAATCAAACGACAACCATTGCGAAAATTTTGTACTTTATGTACATAACCGTGTCTAAAAGGTTTTTGTTAATTCCCGACAATCGATATTCCTACTTAATGGTTTGATAAGGACTGGGGTCGTTCCCTTCTTGGAATATTATTTATTTATTTATATATTTTATTTATTTATGTACGTTTTTAATTATTTATTTGCTTATTTTTCTTTTTTCTTTTTATTATTCAAGTGTTTAACGTTGTACTTAAGGGTATTACAGTTAAATGACGACTCCACATGTCCGTTGCATGGTGTAAGACGGTGAAGAAAGCTCGGGATCGCAAAGAAACACTAATGATCTCCGGGGTCACATGAAAGGTTCCCTATAATACGGAGTGAGGGGGACAACAGTCCAATGCTATACTAAATGACCCAGGGCTCTACCCGCTTCTTGGAATAAGGCCTTGAGTGAATTTCTAATATACTGTTTTGCAATTGAAGCTTATCTTGGATAGCTTTAATGTCTTATTAAAAATGTTAGTGGATTAATGTCTAGACCGATGGGATATCAGTCATTAAAATAAGTAATAAAGAAAAAGTAAACATCAAAATCTACGGACTGTGACATGTCAACAGCTGTCGATTGAATTGGTCGCTCCTGGATTCTGGATAATATTAGGGACGGTTTGTTGGACTGGTTTTAAACGTCGCACCATAGAGGAAATTTCCCTTATATGAATAATTCGCATTACAGGTATTTCAGTTGCAAACGAGTTAGTAAACAACAACAAGAAATCTAGAAAAAACTCAATCTAGAAAAAACTCAAAAGATTACTACACCCTAAACACACAGGCAGATGGAGTTAATTTATTTATTCAAAATATCTGATGATATTTTTGGTTTGATGACAGAGTTCGAATGTCTGGTTTTCCTTTACGCCATATTTAATTATATTATTTCTGGTTCACAAAATTGTTCTTATGTTGATCGCACACGATGTTCACTTCTTATGTAATCTGCTTCTTGGGTGCATATGTTCTTATTTCTAATTAGCTTCGTTACTATCTACAATGACTGCCGTTACAATTTATGCGAAGAGCATCTAGTTAGCATGTTTGCTTCTAAGACCACCAGGTCGATGTCTGAGGAAGCGGAAGTTCAGACAGGATGTAAAACCGGAAGTATCTGTCAGTCGCCATATTCATTCCAGCTGTGTCTCCTTGGGAAAATATTTGTTTTTACAGCTTAAGAGAAGGAATTGTGGAGATTGTATAACATTAATCGTTTCTCTTTCTTGGAAAAACAAATTTGCGAGCGGAAACACGTGAACATGGCTCCACGTTGTAACGGCAATTACAAAAGTATCTATAAAAATGACAATATTTACATGCTTTGTATACATGCGATAAAGACAATTGAATATTTACAAAAGCTTACACCGAAATAAATAAGTAAAGCCTAAGGGTAACGCCATCCTCATTTTTTAAGTATCCCTGATTTGTTTTTTTAATTTTATTTTTTTTGTTTTTTTAGAAGGGGCGGGGGATTTATTTTAATTGTTTTGAGCAACTTGGCGGAGTTAACTTTGTATATGTCGATAAATTGGTATACCTTTTTGTATACCATATGTGTACCACAAATTGTAGATGTATTAAGCAAATTAATAAACATAGCGTGTAAAATAATTAAATGGTACAAAAAAATAAAAAATACAAATTTAAATTCTTGCAATTTTCGTTTATTCTGGCATTGTTTGGCATAGCTGTACTCTGTACCATTCTGAGATATAAGAAAACTTTTAGACACATGTGTATCAGATTCCTCTCGGTATTCTCTACTCAATGCCGACAATTTCCAAGTGCCTTTTGGTCATTCTGCTTATTTTCAGCAGCCATTTGTTCCATCTACGACTATTATTTGAAATCAGCTTGACAGTCATAGTAATGTACCTGTCTGAAAATGACATAACTGTTACAGTGAGCGCAACTTCCAAAGTGAAGTGTGTCAGCTGAGAATAGATTGTAGCAGTCTTCAAGTACATATGTATGTTAGATATGTTGAAAAAAGTGTAGCTGAAGTCCTGTTGAAAGACTGGTATGGCTGTACGTGTTCTATGTGCGAAGATTGGCTTTAAACGCCTCTGTGATTTGGCCCCATTTTAATGTATATGACAGCACTGTTTTTGACGTTTTGTGTGTGTGTGTGTGTGTGTGTGTGTGTGTGTGTGTGTGTGTGTGTGTGTGTGTGTGTATCTGAGAGTTTATATCTCTGTGCATCTGTTTTAAAAGTATAATATATTAAATATATTAATTACATTATTAACTTTAATAATTTAGACAAATAAAAACTGTTTTATAACTTGTATTAACATGTATACCTGTTAAGGTTTACTGAAATAGAAAAAAAAGCCTTTTTCTTTATTAATATTTTCTTTTTAAATTTGTTATTGTACTGTTATGTAAACTGTCGGCATAAGTAGCATTGGCTAATGTTTTTTTCTTGTAACTCCCGACAATAAATAAAGATTCATTTGATTTGATTTGATTTGTAGGTTCATACTATTGCCTCTGCGATGCTGCTAGTGGAGACGCGTCTTTTTTTTTTCGTTCATGAAATATCTGTTTACTAGTGATTTTTTTTCTCAAAATGTACAGTGTACATCTGGGGTTTGATAATTTGTCCTGTATATAGTTTTGCTTTTTGTCGTGAATCATTACATCATTACACATGCGCAAAGGTAGAAAAATACATTACCGCCAACCGGAAAATCCTCGTGTGTGCATCACATCGGAGATGGTGCGACCGTCGCCAGTTATGCTAGAACTTGTTCATAGCCTGTGGGTAACTGCCAACGTCAACAGATTCCACGGTTTCCATCTGTTGTGCTTTCAGAACCGGAATGCCGGAAATTGAACGTTGCGTATCATTGCGTACCCCTTTTGTTAATAATAGAGTACCGTCTTTTCCTGAATTACGACGCAAGGTTGTTTATAGTTTCAGAAGCCGAGTACTA
>JAVFBZ010042736.1:0-10556 GCA_032466195.1 Katharina tunicata
CCATTCGTCCCATGGATAACATTGTTAATTAGTATGTTGCTCTTGATTTCAGAGGTGTGCTTCAGCTTCCATTCGTCTCATGGATAACATTGTTAATTAGTATGTTGCTCTTGATTTCAGAGGTGTGCTCCAGCTTCCATTCGTCTCATGGATAATGAACAGTTTCAATTTGGTAAGTTATATACCCGATGTGGTAATGGTGGTTGGGTAGAATATTCCTGTGCGGCTGTGCCCTCGGCTTCAGGAAGCAGATTTGTTTCCGGTGTCCTGTTGATATGCTCTGTTGTCCTCTTTGTTGTCAGTGTCTTTAATGGTGGTTTCTTTCACACATTAGGCTGTCCTGCCATCATATCAGTGAAATAACTAAAAGTACAGCATAAAACCCAATCAAACAAACATCACAAATAAATGTATAACTACATGTTTTTTTAAATAATTATAAATGAAATAAAAAGATTTCCCCTACTATAATTATTTTTCATAGACCAATGGAAAATGGACCATGTCTTCTCTTTGGACACAAAATAATGTAACTTAATTATTTTTATATTCAACAAGGTCATGCATTAAAACCAGAAGCTAACTCTATTTTGTCAAGTTTTGTGGACGGAATCAAGAAATTTTACATCACCAAACTGAAGGGGTTTGATCCTCACAAATTGGCTGTAGCTACATTATTATTTGAAGGGACGAAAGAGGTAAGAGTTCTTGTGCCTATCAGTTTCAAAGTTTTAGCAATTCAGATAGATCAAAAATTAAAATATTTTAATTATATTATCTTTCGCACCCTCTGGCTAAGGGTGTATCCACATTATATTCATGCTGTCATACTTAGCACTGGAGTAAGATGATCTTTCCAACAGTGATAACACTAAAGTGACTTCACATTTTTTGTTGTGTTAGTGTTGCCGTCTTCTGTTGAAATACACCGCAGCCATATAAGTGAAATACCCTTGAGCACAGCGCTTAAACCAATCGCAATAACTTGTTGAACATTAATGTAAGTCTTTTGTGACAACATGAACTTTGATTTTGTAGGAGGTAGCAGCTCAAGAAAAAAGGGTCTATGAAATTGCTTCTAAGTTTGGGTGAGTGAGTTTACACGAAATAATATGTAATTTATGATGTACAATTTAGGTCCTGATTTACATATTGAAATGTTATATGCAAATAAATCTATGATATTATATAGTACTTGACAAGGGTTAACCTCAGAGGTAGTTAAATAGTTCCTGTCATTCCCCATCTGTGTTTTACCTTACCAATTTTTCTCTTTTTTAGTGGTGTACCTGGAGGGGAAGATAACGGACAGAGAGGGTACATGCTTACCTTTGTCATTGCTTATCTTAGGGTGAGTTTATTCCTTCAAACATTTCAGAGGTTTTATTTAAGTTCTCTTCTAGTGACTATGGTATGATTTACTCATAGGGATGGACTTGCGCTAGTTGGATTTAACAAAAATTAATGTTAAATCTGAAGTTTAGAAGTGTGCTATTTAAGGACAGTAGTATATCTTGGTATATGTTGTCATTATCACCAAATGTGCAGGCATCGAGAGAATTACCACTTTAAAACTTTTTATGATGTATCTTTCTTGTATAATATCTGAATTTTGTTCACCATTTTTTTTGTTCCAGGACTTAGGGTTTGATTACTACATCCTAGCTGAATCCTTCGAGACCTCTGTACCTTGGGACAGGTAAGGGTTAGGTTTTTACTTTGAATTTCTGTCCTCGTAAGACTTCTGAGCTAGCTTTCCTCAATACTTGTATGTTTTAAGAGTTGAAGGTAACTTTATATGAATAGCACATTTCATTCCTGTGTATATATCTAATTTCTTAAGGGACTGAAAACTATTACTTCGCCCGTTACTATAAAATGTCAACATTTTGAACTGGAGATGTCAAGAGGTTCCCTTCCTCTGGTGCTCCTCCCCCTAAGGGGCAACTGGACCCTGCTTTCTTTAATGGGGTCTCCTACTATAGCTTTAACACTTTCACTTATTCCACTCCTCTGATTTCTAAATATCTGATTATTGTTTTTTTTATGTTTCCATTATTCATTGGCTAGCACACAGCTTATGGGCAAATTTATCTAAGGCATGGTTCCAAACCTGTATCAAGGCAACTAGAGATGGTGTTTATCTGTATTTATTTTCCTCTGTTTAGTAGTGTTTGCCAACTTTCGTCTTGTAGAATATTTAGCATATTTATGTTTGCAGAGTGTTGGATTTGTGTCGGAACGTTAAAGACAGATTGAACAGAGAGTGTAAGGAGAAAGGGGTACAGTTTCCTCCCTATGCCACCTGCAGGTATTTGAGATCTCCTACATGTACAATGTATAACTTTATAGAGGCTATTGTTAGGAATACCACTTTGGAGTTCAGCACATTGCATACACTAGACAGTTAAACTCTAAAATAAACATCGTAACTAACATATTATATCAAGTGTCAGAAAACCATATTATAATAACTTAAAATCCGTATATATACATTTCATCTGACATTATGTGAAAAATAATCACACATCAAAACATAGGTGTATATTATTAGTAAAAGTGTGAATCTTGTATCTTTGGAGTTTTTACTATGGATGCTATTTGAAATTATATAGTGCCAGGTGCATTAAGATCATTCAGGAAAAAATGTTGTGTTGCCTTTGTATTATCCTAAAACTACATGTAGGTCACAAGACACTTTGTTTCAAATGTTGTGTAATGTTTTGATCTATTGTGTAGTTAGCGCTGGTGCTCTCTGATCTTACGGGCATCAGTAAGCTGATTTGTTGTGGTGTCCAGTTCTTCGTCTTGTGGTGTTGTTTTTAATAGGCTGGTAGTTTTCTTCACACATTGGGTTATCACCCTGTCATATGAGTGAAATAACTTTAAGTATAGGGTTTGTTGTGGTCTATATGTATGAATGTTGACTTTCTGTTGTTTCAGAGTGACACAAACTTATGACAGCGGTGCCTGTGTGTATTTCTATTTCGCCTTTAACTATCGGGGTATCAGTAATCCAGTAGAAGTATATGAAACAATTGAGGTAAGCGTTTCAGTCTAAGGCTGGATGTATGGTTGAACTGTGGCATCTTTGTGTGTTTCCAGTAACCCAAAGATGATTCTCTTCACCCATTTGGTGACATCCCATTTTATGAGAGTATTAAATTACTTAAAGTTGGGCCCTCTGGCTAAGGGCAGTATGTTTTCAGATTATATTCATGCTGTAATACTTAGCACTGGAGGAACGTTATCTTCCAACAGCAAAAACACTAAAAGTGACTACACACTTTATGGTTGTGTAAAAAGTTGGTGTCTACTGTTGGAATACAGCGCCGTCATATAAGTGAAATACCCTTGACCACGATGTTAAACACTAATCAATCAATCAATCAATCAACTTTATAGTTGTTATAAACCTTAAACTGTGACATCAAGTGATAACCAGTTTTGTATTGGTATAATGTCACTTTACATCAATGTCACACCAAAGTAAACAATCAGCTCTACCATTGCTGCAGTTTAAAAACTAATTGAACAATGTGTACATAGGGCAGGTATTAACGAATCGTAAAATATTTGTTACTATTTCCTGGTGATGGCATAATAATTGCTGAAATATTGAGTCAAAAAGAAGGTAACTTTTTTCTAAATTACACTCTTTGTGTATTATGTTAAACTCCTCAGTTGAACTACAGGCTTATTTATTTAATATAACCCACGTACAATGCATCAATGATAAGAAATGGTATCGTTATTTTATCATGTATCAAAGAAAAAAGAAAACCCATGATAGAGGTTTGCATGTTATTATTTTGTCTTTTTACAGGCTTTAGCTAGAGATGAAATTCTGGCCAACGGAGGCAGTATATCACATCATCATGGTGGTTAGTATGCATTATGTTCCTATCTTAGATTTCTTTGAAGACTGTGTGTTTTTTTTTATTTTAGTTTACTATGAGTGCCTTTTGTTTCTCTCCATCTTAAAAACAACAAAGTTTTCCTTTAGTGGCATTAGGAAGCTGGAATTTTGTGCTTTGCTCAAAGTTGAAAATACGTAAAAAGTGTCACGTATTTTTTATGAAAGAGTTTATTATCCAAGACAGAAATTCTATTTTACAGTTGGGAAGATTCGCAAGAAGTTCTTGGAGAAGACAATTGGAAGTGTGGGACTTGGAACTCTTCAGGCTGTGAAGGAGTATTTAGATCCTCAAAATATCTTTGCCAACGACAACCTCATGATTGACAATCCTGTGTTGAACACTACATCAAAATATTAATCATAATTAAATTGTTAAAAATACTTGTTGACAAATATAAGCAAGCCTTAAAATCTCAGAACAAAGTTGAATGGAACATAAATTTTTGGTATGCGGCACTATAGGCCTACCAGCTTTGCAGTATTAATGTGGACAATATTGTATCTGTTTTTGTACAAATGACAATAGTAATTTAATATTGTAAACTAGTCGTTCATTACATTGTACTAAATTACATGTGAAATGTGTTTAATCATCAATCACAATAATTCACACTACATTTTGATCATGGTTATCATGCTAGTTTAAATTATGCTGTATGTTATAATATATATTTTTCTTTTCTATTGAGCGTGTCACCATAATACATTTTTACCTTCATCCAATGATGGCTGAATGATACGCTCGTATAACCAGCGTTTTGTCTATGCTGGTACCTCAGCCAGACTAACCGCCGGTTGAAAAAGCAGACAATGCTGTGTATTGCCGCCAGAGGGCTACCGTAGCTAGTTGATAACAAGCCAATGAAAGTCGATCTTTCAGCTGATCTGTTGTTGTTTTGTCGCCCTGTAGTACAAGTGGCAACGCCTCATAGCAAAGTGATTTGCCGCTACCAGTTGCAACACACACCAAGCAGTCCTTTTTCTTCAATGCTACATTATGTAGAACTTCCCTTTGAAATATTTTCAACTCTGGTATGCCAAAGAATCTCTTGATTGAATATAATTTTGTGTGATGCTCGAACCTAGCACCGGGAATCTCAGTCATCTGATTGGATAACGTCATTCCAGGCAATACACAGCTTTCGGCTCCTTTTCAAGCAGCGGTTAATCTGGCTGAGGTACGAGAATAGACAAAACGCTGGTTATACAAACGTAGCTGAATGAGAGCATGTCCAGGTTTTAATCCAAATGTCACTCCTCTAGACTTTTTAACACTTGGAAAGGGTTTTTATACCACTGAAAAAACTTGATAACAGAAATGGCCTGGTTACAATTTTTATTATTGACAAGGAAACTCTTGTCTCAACGGCTTTCATACAGTTTTCTGAATAATTGGTCAATGAGTTTAAATTCTCAATCATCAGAGGGTTATTACATTTCTGTTTTGTGTTCACACTTCCAAACTTGCCTCTCGATTCATGTAGGTCTTTGTGTTAATGTAAGTAAAGTTCTATCAGTGAAGCTTCCCATGCCATTTCAAATTTAACTCCGTACTAATCTCTGGTTTGGATTGGTCATGTTATAAATTCTATAGTGTTGTAAATAGAATTACTATATATTCAATCTTCTTGGAAAAATAAACACTGATTTGCAATTATTTTAAGTTACATCTTTTTTTAATGATATAAATTCGCCTAGTTTCTCGCCTTGCGTTAGCTATCATAGCTCGATGGGCGATGGTCCTAGAATTTAGAAGCTGTTAAAGTGTGGGAGCTTGGAAAAGGAGATCTGAGCAGTTTTAAACAATGAAACTTGAAATCAGCATCATGAGAAAATTTGTGTGATTTCATGGGATGCCGTTTACCATAGGATTATGGCAGTCTTTAACTGTACCAAGTAAATATTCTTCTGGGGGATAATTTGCCAATTTATGAGGAGATATTGCCACAACAATTTGCATGATATGAACAAATCATTTTTCAAAATAACTGGACTTACAACCCTTTGACAACTTGCAGTTATACTTGTAAATGGCTTATGTTTTCACCAAAATGTTACTCAGCATTTCAGACCTAAAGCTGAAAGAAAAATAGACAATTTCGGAATAAAATACTAGGAAAGATTATCTAATAACACAGCATGTACTACAGTGAGTGAGACTCACTCTGATACCCCACCACCAGAGTTGGCTAAATGGTGGTCCGACGGACACATCACAAAAGGCGAGGGACCGCCTAGGCCCCAGAAGTTCTGGTATGCTAGATTGCTGGAGATGCATTCTGAGGGATTTTCGAGACAATATATCAGCTCGCACTGTTATCATTATCATCTTATATCATATTATAAAAAACATTTCAACATCTGGGTATATTGATATATATCGAAATATTCAATAATCAATATATTGATTATGATTATATCAATATACGCAGAAGTTGAAAATCCATCTTAGTAGTCATGGTTTTGTTATGTACCTAGCTTCTAAATGCCGCTTTAACAAAATCCATAAATGAGAGATTTTGCCAAGAAAAGATACATGGACACGATCTATTTTCAGACCTACATGACCTTAGAGTTACAACCTTGAGTGATGATTGTGACACTCCTCATCATTCTAAAATAGAGAATAAAATCATTCTCCCTACTTTGACTGGCCATCTTGTTGTTCACCTAGGAAGAGTTAGCCCTCTTTGCTGTTGTAAGTTTGTATGTGATTACATGTAGATGGTACTGCTTGAAGATTTTATCTATTTTTTTTCCTGCCTTTTACAGACTTAAAATTGACGATTCATTTGCCAGCACACCTTTTTGCGGAAACATTACTACGACAACAACAAGGATGGCCTCTCATTACATTAGTGCTAATATTCTTTTCAATCTGGAGAAAGGCACGAGTCTATGTTAGTATGCACTCCAATATGTCCTGTGTAAGTATGTCCAAAATCCGTAAAAATGTTATTAAGATATGGTCTGGATAGATACAAAAAGTTAAACAATGGGCTATTTTTGAAGATTTGACCTTCGGCTTGGGGTCACACACCCTGATTTCATCTGTAACAATGATGTGAAATATTGTCAAAAACTTTACAGATGTTAAGAAGATATGGCTAAATAAAGTGACCTCAGTTTAGTATTGTCCCTGGTGACGTTGTCTCGAGGCATCCTTGTCTGTTGTTGAGGGTGGTTTCCTTCTCCTTTTGAGCTGTCATATAAGGGAAATAACTTAAAGTACTGCGTAAAACCTCAATCAATCCCCTTGATCTTTACCACGGCTATAACTTTGAAAATGTGTTCTTGAGAGCAGCTCTCTGATGAAAGCTTTCTAATGGCAGAGTGTTTGTGCGGATGTAACAAACATTTTTACTCAATTGAGATTTTTCCAAATTGTTCCCAAAACAGGCATTACTTATCCTTATATATAATTGTCACCTTATATTATAGCCTGTGTAATATGGCTTAAAAGATTATGAAAAAGGTCCACATGCTCAGTAGTCGTGGGACATCATTTCCATAAATTCCTTCAAGTGGTACATCTACTAAGACTATTTATATTAAGGTGTCTTCTAGTTTATATACTTCAACAAGATCTGTTAATGACTGACAAGCTTTGAAGATATGTAAGCTAAAATAATATAATGTACCTTAATATCTTTAGCCTTTAATGCATTAAAGATAACATGTTTCCAGAAAAAAACCTGCGTTCAATAAATTGTAATAACTGTTGCTCAAGTATCCTGTTTGCATGTCCAGTAAGAAATGACTATCACTACAGTAAGATTGTACACTAAAACACTCGACTGTATATTAAAGTTTTATTTTCATAAGTTCTGACCATCTATAATTAGCTGTGATGAATGTTTGGGAGATGAAGATCCTTATATAACTTCACAATAAAGTCAGAAACACTGATGTTTGATTTTTGGACAGCTGTCAATGCATCAACGGGTCGGTTCTGTAAATACATTGAGAGCTTTTATGTCACGTTACATTTCTTTGATATGGGACATGTTTCATATCAGGTATAATGAGCACTGATCCAAAATGAACATAGCATAGAGTCCAGGATGTAGTCTATAATAAAACCAGACGAGGTTAAGCCACAGATGCCAGATAATCTTTCACTTCAGAGGGTTGTAATCTTTTAAAGCCCTCTTGGTTACATATTCCAATCTCAATGTTGCCCTCTGTCATCTGTCCCTCAAAACTTTCCTTCAACGTGAGAATGGCTGTGTGAACTGCATCTTCCAATTCCAGGGTTTCGCTATATCTGTAACAAAAAATATTAATAAAATGCCAAATATTGACCTAATTATAATTAATCCTCGCATTTTTTTTATGACATTGTCCTCTTTTCTGAAGTCAACATTTTGTTTGTATTTCAATCATTTATATATATAAGATTATGATTTTTGTTTACTTGTGATACTAGACAAAAAATATTTAAAACATTTATTATCAATATCAACTAAAAGCCCATAGCATTTTACAATGGCAGACATATATTAGACAACTATATATCTATTTCAGTAAGTAAAAAAAAGTTACATTACCTTTTTTCCAAAAATGTTTTTCCGTTTACGAAGTTCTTGCCTAGTGCAGTAGCTTTCCAAGCAAAGTATGCTCCCTTCAAGATATAAAACTGACCTTTACCAACTGTACTATATCAATTATTTCTAATTTTCTATCCTAGGTCAAAGGATTAATATTTGTTAATACAGTGTCTCCATTTGTCTCTCTGTACTTTTTTCTACAATATTGTACCATTGAAATAATATCTAAGTGTAGCTCCAATGATAATGATTTAAGATACCAAAAGTATGAGTTCAGAATACACAAGAATAAAAAGATAGAAATTTCTTTTGTTTCACTGGTGTTATGCGATGAACTTTACACAATTTAACTTTAATGAAGCTTGCCATGCCAATCGGTGAAGGAAAACACCCCATACAACACTGGCAACAAAGAAGACAATACAAGATTCAAAACAGGACACCAGTATAAATAGGGTCCATACTGCCCCTTAAACTCAGAGCAGAAAGGCAGCCCATTGTAAGTGTAACACGATATTTTGTGAAAAATATAATAACAAGAGTTATGAACTCACCGATGGATCACATTGGTATAAATAAGGTCTCTCGTCATCTTCATCCCAGCCTGCTATTAACAAGGATAAGCCGAATGGACGCACACCACTAAAATGGTAACACAAATACACAAATGTTAATAATGTACATAAATGAAGTCAAGGCTTGCAATGTATGTGTATGATTTTATACACCCAAATCGGAGGCAAGCAGCAGGATCTGTAATACATAATTACAGATACATGTAAATATCAAGTGAGGAATCTACAGTGAATTGCAAAACAAACAAAGCAGGTTGAGACTTTAATATGACTCAATACTGTTTACTCAAATCTGTTCAGCTTTATTTTGTTACAAAAGATCGTTCTCTTATCCTTTTACTATCTCTTACCAAAAAAAATCTGTTAAAAAAATCATTACTCTATTTCAATTTATCAACCAAAACTTTAAGTCATTTTGAGATTATAGAAAGATGTTTGTTCATTTGATTGGGGTTTTACACTATACAAGATTATTTCGCACGCATTACGGCATGGCAGCCCAATGTATTATACTGTTAAGGAAACCATCCTCATTGGAGCTTGCAATAAGCAATGACAGGAGACAAAACATAATAGACGTCAAAAAACAAAATGGGACAGGAAGAAAAACATAAGAGCAAAATGATTGAGTCTTCAAATTTACATCAAAACAAGTTTGTTTAGAGTGCCATTGAGCTCAGAGTAAGCTATGACACAGAAAGCCCAACCAAATGATATATGCCACACTAACCCTGATTGTGTGTACTCCTGCATGACATTGGCTAGTCTCTGAACAAGCTGAGCTGTGGGGATCTGTTCCTGATAGGTTAGGAAGTACTGCTGAGCCAACTTTCTACCATTACGAACTAACACTCTGAAAACAGAACATAAACATAATAATTTGTCCTCCATTCTAAAAGACTATAATTTAATCAGATGTGGATTATTACCAATAATTCAAGAAACGCTTGGGAAGCTAGTCATGTTCAGCTTGCCGTGCTCAAAAACTGTGAGCCCCGGCAGAAGCGCACGTGGTCGACTGTTTAGAAATGCCGCACTGAAATTTGAGTGTCCTTATGTAATAAAAAATATTACCCCCAATATAATTTGATTTCATTTGAGCTACATGTATATGTGCTAAAATCATACCTACCACCCTTTTCAATCGCTATTTTATTGTCAGATTGGCTATTTTCACTTTCAAGCCTGCACGTACCCGTACTGTTTATTCCTCAACAACAATATAGACCGGTAAAAATAATTTCCAGAGTTTTGTCTCCAGTATTTTATTGAAGAAATGCTTTGCTAGAGGCAAGCTGTAAACTGACATAGAAAACGTCAATTTTCAGTAAGAATAGCCTGTAAGAGGCCGCCAGTTGAATCTTGTTTGCCTACATTCAGATGTGATTTGGGAGGACGTACGACTTATAAACCGAAATTGGAAAATATAAAGGAGACAGATAAGCATATTCACTCGCATTAACCATGGACATTATATTTTGTCAGTCGTTTTTTTTTTTAAATGGTTACATA
>JAVFBZ010042747.1:0-10556 GCA_032466195.1 Katharina tunicata
CAATCTCTATGAAGCAATGATATCACATGCAGTTACATGATGTGCACGTAACACGTCCAACAGAAATAATCAGGAGTGGAGCTCATTGCTTATTTCACTCCGAGGACAGTGGCCACACAATAGATGGAGGAAACTACACCTACCCTCACTTCACTGCAACCTACATGTAGCAGTTTGTGATTCGCTCAGAGTCAATGAACCGATCAACCACCTGTAAAGCTACAGACATTCATAAAATTATTATGGACGCGTCATTAAAAAATTTCTAAAATCAGCATACATAAGGTTTTATCAGTTTTATTTTATTGTGATCCACGATTTGAGTACAATGGTAGATGATGCTGGCAAGACCCGACTCTCTCCATCTTTTATTTTGCATTTGCACACCCATATGATACACACGACTGCGTAGTCAACGTACAGGATTAAAAATTTGACAGATGTACAATTCATTTAGACAGGCAGAAATTCATTCCATTCACAAATGCACACATACACACTAATATAACCTCAGATTCTATATGATAAAATGTAAAACACTAATTCAAACAGTCTCATCTCTGCAACATAAAACTGCATTGTTTGCACATTCCACAAGTAACTAATTACTGTAGAAATAAGGATAAATAGCTAATTTGTACAATTTGTTACATAAAAATTCTTTTTTTTTCACAAGAACATGTTTTGTGTGAAAATGAGAATATCACAAGGAATCTGATAAAAACTAGATAGACTCTACAGTATTTAGACATTCTGAGTTATTCTGCAGATCTTCTTATTATATCACTGAGAGGACCTGAGAATATCACTGTTACAGCCACTTTTACTTCTGTCATGCCAGCCAAAATGACCACCCCACCCAGTGTTAAAAACATGCCATCCTTATAAATAGAATCAGCTCTTGTGAACGATCACCAGAATATGAAGACGTGTACATGGAAAATCATAATCTCTTTAACACCTTTTTTTTCTCTTTTTTCTTCTTGTCCATCAATTTTTTGTCACCTGCATGTTTTTTTGCCATTGGGCCATCCATGTTTTTGCCCGATAAATCATCTCCACACGCAGACCTGTTTAAATAAATATATATATATATATTTTTGAATAAATGTAGAGAAAGATATATACACATCCCAGTTAACCTAATCAATGTACATGAATACAAAAGATCCAGATCACGCGAGAATATTTTTGGGAAGCAAATGACTTTTCTGTTTGCTTGATGTTTGAAGCTCATCCTGACATCACCTCCCAGCACTTGCCTTTTGTGCAGTGCCATTTTTATTTACAACACATTTGATTTCCTGATCAGTTTTGATATTTAGGCAAAGACCTCCAACTGCAGTGCAAGACTTTTTAATTGACAATTTTATTACTTGTGCTACTGTGCACTTAGCATTTAATTTTTAAGAGTGTTAGTTTGAACACTTACTATTTTCCACATATACAATTTGAATTTCATACTAAGTTTTTTTTTCTTTCCCCTAATTAAATCTATTCGATGATAAATATCTTTCTTGTATTCATTTAATAGTAGAGTGAACTAGAACAGTTTCTTAATATCTCATCAAAACTTACTTTGGAGGTTTGGCATGAATCTCTGTGTACATTTTTGCTCGTAAAGAATAATCTTCATATTGTTCTAAAAGAAGTTTCCCAGCTTCCTCATTTAATGCTGATTCAGGATTGGGGACTATCAACAAACATTTGATTGTCTGAAAACAGAAAATAGATATACTGACATTAGCTACGGTCACAAAGATTGAAAAATACACACGATTCAAAACAAATTAATTTACGACATGTTAAGTATGTGCTTCACACCATACATTGTTTATACTATAGTCACCAGTTATAAACTAAATTCTACTTAAAGAAAACATTACACAAGATTAAAATTCAGCTATGTATTTACCAGATAAAATACTGACTGTGTTGTGACAGAAAGATATGGAATTCAACCCTGAACTTTGTAACAACCCATCAATGTATGAAATGAAAATTGTTAGTATTTTACATTGAACTAAATCAAGTCATTATTATCATCCTCATTAACGTGAACTGTAAAGATATCGTTTAGGCAGAATTTACAGTTGTTAAAAAATGACTTATTATTCCATTAAAGGTGTTATGTTCACTCATGACATTGTATCTAATCCCTTCATTTTGGCCATCACATAAAAACTTGAGCAGAGCTTTGTTAAAATCAGACACCAGAAGAATATAATATAATTATTGAGCTGACAATGCTGTGAAAATTTCCCAACAAGTTTGCCCTAAATGGCTAATACAGTTGCTGGAGTCAGGAGATATATAACTATTCATTGTTTGTGTTGGTCAAAATAAATCAATACATTCAGAATTTCAGCAGTGAGAAGCTATCAAATGCACTGCGCACATAATCATTGATGAGATACGATCGTCGCTTTTATGTCCAGAACTTTTTCCCAGCCTGTGGATCAAACTGCCAATGTAGACAGATTCCACAGTTTTACATTCAGAACATAATTTACTCCTAAACTAAATATTGTGCATCTAACACCATATGAAATTTGCTCGATTACCCTATGTTTTCTTACGTGTTCATTGTACGTACGGCTGTAAATAGGCTTACAGCAAATTGTCATACACCGATAACGACCGAGCTCAGATGACAGTGAAATAACGAGAATTGTTGAGAAATAACATAAGGTTTTATCGATTGGAATTTCAGAGTAGCATGGTTAACATGTAAAAAATTACTTTATCAAAAGTTAGCAATAAAATACAAGTATATATGTCTTTTTGAGCTAGTTAATAATACAAAATCAAAGTTTTTTTACTCCTATTTCAATTCGTGCAGCGAGAGATCAGGGACTGTAGTAAATACATGTACATGTAGCTGAAGAACTTAGCTTATATTTGAATTGTGATTGTGTATGTAGGCTTAAATGTTAGGTATATTGTTTAGGGCATTATTGTTTGTTTATTTTTTTCTCCATTTATTTGTTCAATGAAAGCTTAACAGGTTAACTGGTAATCAGAACATACATGTACATCTACTCCCAAGCATTTCTTTCTCCCAAAACTTAAATGTCGGGTGAAATTTAATTGATTGGCTTGTTTTTGGTTTCGTTCAACGGTTCATAAGTTCTGACAGTGGTTTTACGGCAGTGTTACTGTTAAAGATTTATGGCAACTGGCTTCAATTTGGAAAAAAATAAACAGAATTTGTGTTTTTTCAGTAGCATTACCTTTTTTTTTTCTTTTTTTTGCAATCAATACAGACCCCTAGCTAGGAACTTAAACATTCATGGTCACTTACTAATAAAATATGTTTGATGCCCAGTTCTGCCTTCCAATCTTTTTTTAGAGTATTGACACAGATTTCTCCATTACTCGCAACATTGGGGTGAAATATTTTTGTGAGGAAAAAGCCTTTTGGAGGTTCTGATGGAAATCTCTTGCCAAGTACAAGTTTCATCCTAAAGGACCCTCCTGCATACGGAGTTCCAGCTGTGAAAAGAATTAGATTAATATGTATATATTTCTTCTCTAATACCTGCACAACCTTTGATAACCTTTAATGACACTTATCAGTTCTATAAACTATCACCCATTAGATGACACAGTAGTTATAGTTTATAAGTGAATTAGTTATGTACAAGTATAACAATACACCAAATAAATAGTAAACTATTAACTGTACATTTTGTTTGTTTAAGTCAGGTATTACACCACACTCAATGTTAGCTTACGGAACCCGGAGGTCATACCCAAGGTAAGAGCTCCAGTGTTCTGGTCATAGAAATCGTGCAGCTTTGAAACACTGTGTCATGTTTAATGTAATTTGTTATCATGTGAGGCTAGCTATGATGTATGACCGCCCTATGATTCCCCTTTCTTGATGACGCCAGACTGATTGACAAACACCATGCCCATGCTCATGATTCATCAACACTGTCTGGAACAGAGTGAAAGCCAAGGGGACAGAGATTAGACCGCCCACAAAGTAGCTTCATGACAAACCCACAGTTTGATTTTGGAGCGAAATCCTTTGAAAAGACGACGTTTCAAAAGTTAGTCGGTTATAGTTGGTTACGAAACAGTCCTTGTACAGCAAAACTATGGAATATTTGGGATATACTGTTGTCGGTTGCCGAGCGTAATAGATTAATAGTGTCAAGTAAATGTTAAAAATTATGTTTTTGCTTTATTTTCTTGCTATTTGAAAGCTCTAAAGTTGCCAGACGAATCCATCCCGAACATACTGCATACTTTTTAGGCGCACAACTCTAGGCAAGATTCTAGGACTAACTCAATGTTATTGTGAACGCTGATGTGACGACATTCTAGTTCCACTTTGCACATTCACGTGTCTGCCTTGTGTCAGATAAGCTTTTTGATTGGCTCCCGCGATCTTATCCATTTCGTCAGAGTGTGTCATTTCTTAAAAGCTATTTTGCGTGAAGGTTGACATGATGGCGTTTCAACCACAAACTACATGTAAATCAGGCGCGCTCAGGATCAAAATGGGAAGCTGGGGAATCTGAAGTGGCGATATTTTGGGTACATGCGTCTATTTTTAAAGTAGGTTCGTTTTGCTTGTTTCCGAATCGTGTCAGTCTGTAAACTGATACACTGTGTCATCAAGTGCATTCCGCGCCAATAAAAATCAACATAGAACCTTCAAATAGCAAGAAAATATAACAAAAAAATAATTTTTAAGACTTCTCTGACACAATTAATCTGTTACGCTTGGCAAGCGACAACAGTATATCCCGAATATTCCATAGTTGTGCTGTTCGAGGGCCGTTTCGTAACCCACTATAACCGACTAACTTATAAAATGTCGTCTTGTCACAGGATTTCGCGCCAAAATAAATCAAAATTCAAAAAGACATTACATACAAGGTCCGTCACCGAAGTGAATCAATGAACCGTTTTATACAAATGATGTGACGAGTGCCTCTCTGGGTTAAAGAAACCACCATTCCAAAATGAATTGATATCTCCAGTCTTAGTGCACCACTCCTGCCAACCACCCGACCTGATTATGACAATTGTATTCAACTGAGTACAGATATAGGTCACTCACAAGGGCCCTCTATTGTAGCTTGTATATCGGTGATGTCTTCTTCGTTGGTGAATACTTTAATCCCTTCCGGGGGATCACTAGCCAAGTCAGCAATCTCCTTAGCTACTTGACGGATCACTTGAGGGGATAAATTTTCTACATTTGAACACTGGAAGAGAAACATACACTGCTGAACTTAAAAATCATCATGTGACACAATTGTTTAATAATTATTTGCTTAATGTAAAGGGCATGCCAAATCAAAACTTCAAAATCACAAACCCTAACTATTTTTCGTAGCTTGTCACAGGAACAAAACATTAGCTAATTGTACAGGTAAAGACTACCTACATAATTGAGATCAATACAGATTATTATTAAGAGTGTCATGTATCAACGACAATCTAGCTGTTAGCTGACTATCTACACATGTTGGCCTGACAGATTAACACTGATCGTGGCATTGGCATACTGTACATGTAGTATTACACTCTAGATTTGCTCTGGATGTTAACATTTTACTCCGCCATGTTTTCCTCAAACAAATGTCCACTCCCCCCTGGTCTGCGACATTTGGATCCAGGCAAACATGGCGGAGTTAAAATAAAACTGTCGTCTGGCGAGGATAGAAAGTGAAGTCAAGTACATCTCCTTTGAATGGTGAAGGAAGGCTTTACTTAGTCTTAGGTATTCGCATGTGCATGGTACAGTACACATTTTTAAATCTTCATTTCAACTGAAGTCCTTCCAAAATTTGTGAGAATTGCTTTGACCATAGCTATTCGCAATCTTTCGAAAAGGGACCTTGTTGAATAGCATTACAAGGTCTAGACCCGTAAAGTTGACCTTGTAATGCTATGCAACAAGGTCCCGTTTCGAAAGATTGCGAATAGCTCTGGTGGAAGCAGTCCTCAAAAATTGTTGGAGCACAACAGTTGAAATGAAGATGTAAAAATTTGTACTATACCGTTCGCGAGCGTATACCTAAGTAATGCCTTCCTGAACTTTCCTCGCTATTCAAACAAGATGTACATCAATTTTTATCCTCGCCAGCCGACAGTTCAATTTTAAACTCTGCCATGTTTGTCTCGATTGAACATGGCGGAGTTAAAAATTTAACTGTCAGCTTGCGAGGATAAAAAACGCGTACAACTTGTTTGAATGGTGAAGGAAGCCTCTAGTATAAAACTTCAGTGTCCTTGTTTTTATCTTCATTTCAACTGTCGTACTTGGACAATTCTGTGGGTATGCTTCCACCAGAGCTAATCACATTTTTTCGCAGCAGGGCCTGGTGACATAGCATTACCAGGTCCTGTTTACTTGGCTATACAAGGTCCAATTTACAGGGCTAGCATCACACTTGTTATTAGGGCAGGCTACAATCATGTACTGTACATACATTTGTACCAATCAACAATTTTTAAACATAAATTGATAAAGAGTCAACAGTTTTACCAAGATAACTAGCATGGTAGTGTACATATAATCCTTCAGTTGTTCCATGCGAAATAATAAAGAAAATTTACGACTGACGTCGGTTTAAATCAGCTGTACAATTCTGGAAGACTAAACAAGAACAAAATTTCCATTTTGTCAAAATTCACAGCATTTTATATAAAATTTTGACCACTATTTTATATTTTCAACTATAGGATACAAATTGATGATCCCACACAACCAGAGAACATAATAAGCACAGAAGTTTTACTCGGGGGAAAACTTACATTAGACATTTTGATGTGTATCGAAGTAAAATTTTGACAAGCCTGTCACTTTCAAAGGACTACCGGAACCTGAAAATTTAACGTTCTCGATGAATTACATTAGCCAATCAAAAGCCTCTATTTGCTACTTAACCGCTTTCTGGGAATAAAGTGGAAGATTTTTTTTTTCGATCTGAATATCAAGGCTTGATTGTTTTATTTTAATTTTTCTTTCTTTCTTATTGGGAACATTGGTTACTAGGATAAAACGCCCCAAAAGTAAATTGTTCTTTGTATTACCCTATTACCAGCGACCCACTGTAGGTAATCCTGGAACAAGGTCACAAAACAAAATGGCGGAGACAGCAGAAGCACAGAGCTCACAAGACACAGTTCCTAAGGAGGTATTAAGGCAGAGGCTAAATTTTTGTTCAGTCGCGTGTTTTGTATTTAATTTAGTAGTATTTTATTTTGTTGGTAACATCTTACATATTGGTTTTTTGTTTAGCGTGCTTGTGTGTTACTTTGTAAACGAAAACTGGACCCCCAACAAAATCACCCAGTATACATGTACAGAGCTCTGTGTCTTTATAAGTTTAACATAATAAAGCAGCAAAGAAATTCCGAAAAGAATCATTTTGACGTATTCTATATTTCAACTTTAATAAAGTCATCATCAGGAGAAAAGTGATGATGACCTCCTGATGACGACTTAATTAAAGTCGAAATATCGAGAATGTCAAAATGCATTTTTTTTAAGTTTCTTTACTGCTTTATTATGTCAAGCTACTAAGTGGATCAACTAGATTTATTTGCCTAGCTACAGATCTATGCTAAATGATTGTAATCTCTGCATCCTACAGGGCACGGCGAACACAAAACTTGCAATCGTCTATATTTTTCAATTCTTTGTGTGGGTTTTACCAAAATATTATAAGGCAGAGGACTGTATGGATTACAACTTCTCACTGTTACACATTAGGACCTACTGTCTTTGTTTTATGAGATCAGAACCTTCTATTTAGGTGGTAGTTTTCTTGTTTGACACCTCTGACGTCATTTTGGTACCTCGTCAAAACTCGGTACCAAAATTACGTCAGAGGGTATTAATCACATAATCTATCAGTTAAACTTCTAAATATTTAGAGATCTAAAATTGTGCATGCCTCCATTTGTATCCAGGATTATGGCTCAATGTCACAGCGATCTTATTGACTGAGCTACAGAGGCTCAGAACGACCAAAAGTTTGTATCCCCTTACATTGTAAAAACTGCATACTAATGTTTCTCTACAAGAAGCACTGACACAGGGACACAAAAGATGATTTACATTATGAGATGAAATTAAGGCCAATCGTAATATTACCTGTGATTGCCGTAACCCTGCAAACCCTAAAATTATCTGTGTGAAAAAAATATATAACAGCTTTTTTTTTTTGCTTGGTAAAATGTCTGTTTACTGATATCGAACTAATTCTTTGTTCAATTCCTCATCCATTTTGAAATACCACAGAATTAATTTAATTTAATTTCGGATAAAAATTTCTCCATGTGAAATGTGTGTGGTGTTAAGATGAATAATACATGATAAATAGAAAAGTTTAAGGAGCCTACCGTCCAACTGACCAAACTTTTTAGATAGCTGTTACAGCATGTATGTATACACACTTTTTTTATGAACGATTTTTAGGAAAATATTATATATGAATTGGTGAAGCTGGCAATAGGCCTTGCTAGATGCCAAAAAAGTTGCATGTAGGAAAATGTGTCCTTGTTATAATTGTAATGTTAATATTTAATAGATTTAAGACAGCAAAAACACATTTGGTAACAAATAAGCTTACTATTCAAAGTGATTTTTACCCGTTTTCAGATTACCTGTAACAAGAAATGATATTCATCCATCGAATATATAACCATTTTATATTCGATGGATGTTAGCAGTCTAGATAACCTGAAGTTTGTTCACCCATTTGTTTTTATATATAAGTGACCTTGTCAAGCCATTTGCCTGATGGTGAGCCCGGAGCTGGAATAATCACATGAATCAGAGATTGATGCCACTACATAGTATTGTAAATGTCTATTTTCATTGTTAAAATATTGATTTAAATTTTGCTGAAGAAAACAATATTTATCTGATATCAAAGGGGATGTTTAGTCCATGGTAGTGTAACCTGGTGCTCACTGACCGAGAGAGTGTCAGCGGTGGGGCTATATGGTTAAGACTTTGACTACTGAGTCCGCTTCACTGTACCCAGAATAAGTTTAATCCTCCTGTGGACCTTACATGTAGGTACATGTATACATGTAGAAGGGAAGTTTTCTGGAGTTCGCAGGGTGGTTTTCACAAGGTTTCTTCGCGGTTTTCCACCATACACCGGCAACGCAAAGTCGTCTTATAGGTGAAATACTCTATGACGTTTAACACCATCAAATAAATACATTAACTGATCGACGGGCCATGCAAAGGTCCAGTTGTTGTTGTGTCCAGTTTGACTTATGCTATCATTGTTTGTTGCTAACTTGCTAGTGACAATCAGGGTAGAATCCACTACCCATTGGGCCTGCCTGACCTCATCTGGGTGAAACAAATTTGAACACAATATAAAGCTCAAACCGCACTAATAAATGCACAGGGATTTGTTTGCTGTGTAGATAAATAATAAATAGACAAGTATGTAAGTTGTGAATGTAGCTACTGTAGTAACTGTACATTGAGAAGCTTTCAGATTCATGACATTTAGCAATAGTATCACATGACTGGTAGCTTCTGTATTCTGTGATATGGATGTAGTGTTGTGTTGAGTATTGTTAGGTTAGGCTACAAGCTATCTTTGGTTCTGACATCCCTTAACAGAATGATCAGAGAGCAGATAGTGTAACTCTATCTGATTCATTCTGACTAAGTGATGCTAATTCTGCATTCTCCTGATTTTTACATGTAATAGCCTGCAGCCTCAGGCACCCTGATCACTCTGATCTCCCCTACATGTACCTCTCACTAACAAGTCATTAGTAACCACCAGGAAATAATTGGATCAACTACATTCACTTTACTCTGAGTTTTGCCAATTTGTTTATTTAGACCATACAGATGGACCAGTATATTCTGCTCTGTTAACCTCTTAGCTGGGTTTGACTGCATCATGTAGATAAACACAGATGGTGTCAGTCTAAGCTCTGCTCAATGTGGAAACAGTGGGAGGTCAAGCCCTTTCTGAAAATACCTTCCTAGCATCCTGATTCTAAAATTCACTTTCATACTCTGGGCTGTGCTCAGGTTTCTATTAGGTCACCTGCAATGATGTTATTAACATACACGTAGTTTGGTACTAACTTACTTCCACAATACAATTGGGGAATCGATCTGTTTGCTAGTAGTTTATTTTTAGAGTTTAACATAACTTTTCACAGATTTACTACATACCCAAATTGGTTGCCCTGTTTAGATTTTGCTTATCCAATCTTATTCTAAATAATTCTGACAAATAAATAAGACTCAATACCGTGTGACCAAGATAAAAAAACTTAGGTTTATTAAAGGATTTATTAAACTCCACCAATTTTTGACCAATTTTTATTTTCCATGTGTAATTTTAAGGAGATACTGTATGCCTTTATTGTAATGGCCCAAAGTCATGAAAGTCGGCATAATGGAGAGCCAGCTATTGTACGGGTTTGAACATTTTATCACTCAAAATTTTATCTCCATACATGTATATATATTTTTGTCAAGAGTAATCACACTGGCACAGGGATATCGACTAATTAAAGCCAAGAAATTATCTCATATT
>JAVFBZ010042758.1:0-10555 GCA_032466195.1 Katharina tunicata
AACACAATGCCTCCAGTACTGGTCGCTGTGGTATTTACGTTGAACGTAGCCTAAGATCGCTTTGTGAAACGGGCCCCAGAACTATAAGATAACTTTAGGGCGATCGATTGAAATGTATATATATTTTTGGTCAACAATAATGACACTGGTGTATGATTTTTTTGTAGAGAAAGGCATTTTGTCTTGCCTCCACCGGGATTCGAACTCGGGTCTCTGGCTAGCAGGGCCAGCGCTCTGAACGTCTCAGCTACAGAGGCTCACGGTAGATGTAACGAGTTTTTGTATTAAGGTAAAGGCTGCGAATCTTTCTATACGGTAAGTACTGACACGGAAATATTAGCCACGGTTACACGGGCACCGAAAAGGTGAACTAAACTGAGCCGGTTCTGATCCGCCCCTGGGGCCCGTTTCACAAAGCGATCTTAGGTTACGTTCAACGTAAATACCATAGTTACCAGTACTGAAGGCATTTTTTTGTCATGGTAGTTACGTTCAACGTAAGCTAAGATCGCTTTGTGAAACTGGCCCCAGAGCTGGCTTTTTTTAGTTCGCCAATTAATGACGGTTTGCGGTTACACGGCACTTTTTAAAGCCATGCCAGCAAGCGTCGCGGAGAGCTTGGCACACTGCGAGCTAGTTTGAGCGAACGGCGAATCAATGGAAAAACGTCACCGCATTCGAAGAAAACGTCACGGCATTCCAAGAGCGCCACCTGTAGGTGAACTAAACTGATGCCTATTATTGTTTACCCATCAAATTTGGTGGGTCAAAAAAGGTGATCTATTCTGATCCGGATCAGATTTAGTCCACCTTTTTTGTCCGTGTAAACGCAACCATAAATCTGAACAGGATCAGAGCCGGCTAAGACCCACCAATTTTTGGCCATGTAATTTTTATCTAGATATTAACCACAAACGTGTTTGTTGTTTTGGGGTAAATCTGATAAGCTGGTCCTGGCATACATGTATATAAATATATGGTATTGGTTTGTGTTTTTTTATACAGAAAGAAAATGTTGCTTGCCTCCACCGGGATTCATATATATATATATGTATATATTTTTTGGTAAATCGTAATAACACTGGCACTGGTATAGAACTCTATTTGAATAAATACATTTACATATATTTGTATAAATGTAGATATCTATATAAGTAGAGAAATATAATTTTGCCTACCCCCACCGGGATTCATATATATATTTTGTATAAAGAACATTTTGTTTGCCTACACATATATACACATATTTTTTTGTATTCTCGCTTTCTTCAACGAGGTCTGCTCTGTTATTATATACGTCAAATTACAGAATCAGGACGAAAACACCAGTAACACATGTAATGTTGTTGTGTGGTTCTTCTAAATGTATGAAGACTAGATGTAAGCTTGATTATTACATACCAGATACGACTTTTTTAGTATGTAAACAGACTAGAATTGTTTATCATTTGGTAGATGTTTTAGCTTTGATTCTCAAAATGTGGTATATATCATCACCTGTAAGAAAGTGTCTTAAACAATATGTTGAAGAAACTAAACATCCCCTCCGGTTTAGAACCAACGTTCATTTGAGATCAATCAGATTACAGCTGATCTGCCTAACAGCTGAACATTTCCACTTTCATGATCATTTGGTTATGTATCATTTTGAAATCATGGCGATTGAAAAAACTTTTCCTAATGAAGAAGAAACCAAACAGAAACGATTGAATCGAGAGGCTTATTGGATAAATACATTTTAAAAGTTGCATCCATAAGGGTTCACATGAAACCAGGTAAAGCTTTAAAGGTAGACATTATTCTTTTTGTATTCCAATATGATCAGCCCCGCACCCGGTTTGCTAGTCTAATTATACATGAATATTAAGATCTTGTACCTAACATAATTAAACCTCTCCCACAGAGACCTGTTTAAGCATACAAGATGAACAAAACTCTTCAGGACCTAATGGTTCAGACAAAACTTCCTTTTGTATCGGATAACAAATAACTGCTGTTATCCTTACTTTATTGACGTAGGGGTTAATTTTGTAGTCTATTCTTTTTAAACTGTATTAACATGCACCTAGATATCTGTGTGTGCTACATATTCATTACACATGTTCTCCCGGCATCGTCCAACACTTATAACGATTTTCTCGAGATGTCTGTATGTTACTCTTTACAACTTGAGAATAATATCTATCCAGAAACTTGTCTCTGAGAATTTATCTAGAACATGAGATGATATATCGGTTTTAATTAGTCGATATCACTGTATACCAGTGTTTTTACTCTTTACAAAAGTATAAATTTTTTATAAATGTAGAGACAGAAAATGTTGTTTGTCTCCGCCTGGATTCATATCAAGTTATAAGATGGTAAATAATAATATGGTGAGTATTGAGAAGAAAAAAAATAGAAATATGTAGAAAATTGAGAAGGCCTTTTTTATTTTTATTTATTAACTAAATATTAGTTAATATATTAACTTTAGTTTTTATGGATAACCTAAGTAGGCCTACTCATCTCGAGAAAAGGCATAACATGTAACATTCAAATTATTGTATGTATATAGATACAACAAAAAGACACCCTATATATTTTTGTACAGACCGAGCTCGAATCCCAATGGAGAGCGCAAATTTGCTTTCTCTGCATTTAGAAAATATTTATTTTTGTATAAATGTAGACAAAGAAAATTATGCTTGTCTATATATATATTGGCCTATGTTTTATTCATTATAAATATACACTCAAACAAATGAAAGGCGATTCACTTGTCGCATGACAATAAAATCGGGTCATCGGATTCGCGGTCTCGTGCACGGTGACGTTTGGTGATTAACCTTCGGATAGAACGAAATCTCGTGATTTAAATAGACCACACTCTACATTTACGCTTATTATAACTACTCTATCAACACCCACTTACACATGCCTTATATCTGTATTGATACAACTGGCCAAACGTTTAGTTCAAACAGTTGTGTTGAAATAAACTTTGACAAAGCGACAATGGTTTGTGCAAATAATGTTTACAGTGTCTATTTACTATCGGCTGTTTCAAGTCAAGCTACCAACTTGCTATAGGTAAGTCAGATTCCGCTCTAAATATATAATGTTAGGGACTGTCTCGTGCCATGGAACTTTAAGACAATACGTCTTCTCAACTGAAGTGAAACAATCTTGATTTGGGACATTACTTCTTCTCAACTAAAGTGAAACAAAGTTGATTTGGGACAATACTTATTCTCAACTAAAGTGAAACAAAGTTGATTTAGGCCAGTAATTCTCAACTAAAGGAAACAAGCTTTATTTAGGACAGTAATTCTCAACTAAAGTGAAACAAGCTTTATTTAGGACAGTAATTCTCAACTAAAGTGAAACAAGCTTGATTTAGGCCAGTAATTCTCAACTAAAGTGAAACAAGCTTGATTTAGGCCAGTAATTCTCAACTAAAGTGAAACAAGCTTTATTTAGGACAGTAATTCTCAACTAAAGTGAAACAAGCTTGATTTAGGCCAGTAATTCTCAACTAAGGTGAAACAAGCTTGATTTAGGCCAGTAATTCTCAACTAAAGTGAAACAAGCTTGATTAAGGCCAGTTATTCTCAACTAAAGTGAAACAAACTTGTTTTTGGGCAATAATTCCGCTCAACTAAAGTGAAACAAACTTGATTTAGGACAATATTTATTCTCAACTAAAGCGAAACAAACTTGACTAACTTTTTTACCTTATTAAATTATTAACTTGCTTAAGCAGGTGTTATACTGATTATGTGATTTCTAGAGAAAAATCAGCAGTGACTTCTTGAGAGTGCTAAACGTTTATAGATGAAGATCAACGTTTAATCGGTATATAATTTAAGTGCCATTCGAGCACATTTAAACCTACGTTAGTTCGCGTACAATCCAAAGAAAAACGGATGGAAAAAGTTGACAGAAAAAAAATATTAGGAGTAGACCTGTTTCATGTTAACCATAATCAAACAGCAGATATTAGCTAACAAATGTTACAAAAATCCCAAAGAGCGCTTGTCGTTTCTCTTACGCATGTGTATTTAACCACTTCGAACTAAATAGTATTGTCAAACATTCGTAATATTACAGTATTCATTTTCTTATTTTCAGAGCACATATCTTCTGACAAGTATTTAAACACATTTAACTTCACAAGACGAATATGTTTTCTTTTAAAGCTTGCTATTTTAAGAGGACGTATATCTTGGAACGAATTTAAAGTTATTCAGGCTCACAAAATGATAAGATTTAACCTCGATATTATTAAAGTTTATTTGACGACATGTTAATGTAAGGCTATTGCATTGGAGCAAGTGTTAAAACCTCTGCCACCATGTAACATTGCTGCTCTGTCTGTGTTGACGGTTTGGAGGATTGTGTCTGAAGATTGAACGCACCTACATGTGCTCGTTGATCAGGAAATGACGGAGTTGTCAAAGTGTATTCCTGTTTTATTTTGTAACATTTCTAATGTTTATTTGTATTACGTTACCCTGGTTTTCTTGCAGATTGTTCGTTCGTGCCATTGATTTCTTCCCAGATGTGTATACTTAAAACATAGTATATAGCTTTATAGGATTTTAACGAAAATGGGATCACCTTACTCGGAAGATGACATGGCTGTAGATCAAGGCCAGAAGAAAGACTATGGGTGGCGAATCCACTTTTTGAGTGTTGTTGTCTTGTTATACAGTACGGCATATGTCTTTACGTTAATGATAGGTCTACAGTACGTATATGCTCGAGTGGAAGCCGGCGTAATGGAGATGGAAAATGTGACAAAGGCTAACACTTCGGATGATTCGCCATGCGCATCGAGAAGCGCTGACAATGTGACAAGAATGGTCGTGGAGAGAGCACAAGCTATATCATCTAGCTGGCAGCTGTATCTTAGCTTGGCCGGAGGGGTACCATCTGTTATTGCAACAGTTGTCCTAGGCTCCATGTCTGATAGGATCGGGCGGAGATTTTTATTCGTGCTTTCGTCTTTGGGAGGTCTTGTTAAGACAACAACGTACACGGTGGTAAGTTTCTGGGACTTATCGCTATATATTCTGATCGCTGGACACGCAATAGAGGGATGCACAGGAGGTTTCATCACAGTCTTGTTGGCTTCTTTCGCTGTTTCCTCAGACACAACAGGCAGAGGGAAAAAACGATCTCTACAAATAACAATTATGGAATCAATGCTAAGCATATCCCTAGCACTCGCGAATATCTCGTTGGGATTTATGATCAAGGCGTGGGGATTTACTCTTCCAAATATCCCTTCGTTTATACTTCTGTGTTTGTGTATATCTGTAACCATTTGGGTGCTTCCAGAAACTATGACCAAAGATCAAACTAAAGAAAGATCATCCATGACAGAGTCTTTTCGTCGTGTCTTCCATTTTTATTACTCGTCTAAGAATGATAACCCACGTGGGATTTATCTAATATGTATATTTGTGTTTGCTTTCGCGTCTGTTGCTTTCGTTGGGACAACTGGTGTTGAAACTCTGTACGTTATTAATGAACCTTTCTGCTGGAATTCGGTCCGAATTGGATATTACAGTGCAACCAAAGCCCTATGTCAAGCCATAGGAGCTGTCGTTGTAGTCAAACTTTTGCAATTCTGTTTATCCGACATTGGAATTGCCCTCGTGTCTGGCCTCTGTAAGATGGCGTCGTTTATTTTAGAAGGCTTTGCGACATCAAATACCTACATGTATATGGGTAAATTTATCACCTTCGTTAACCTATTTACTGCTACGTCCTACAGCACTCTCTCCATCCTCGTCAACAAGATACTCTCCTCTGCATTATCTATCTCTCTCGTTATACTTTTGTTGACATAGAACATGAGACTTGTATGGACAACTTCTAATCCGATACTAACATCGTTTCCAAATGAAATGATATTGATATGGACACCGACACTTTGCAAATGAAATAAATATAAGTTTTCACCCATACAAGTATCATGCTTGATGTCATAACTTATATCTAAATGCCAGTCCGCCCGTCCACAAACTACCCTTCCTCAGTCCGGAGTTTAACAGCAACTCGTATACACTATAAACGGCAACCTGTCCAAAGTTTCCACCCGATCATTTCTCGCGTAAAATAACGAGCAGGCAGCTCATCTAAGGGTTAGTGTTATTATGTTATATAATGTTCAATACATCTTTTCATTTGTACCGATTGTATGGAGAACGCGTTCCACGGGGTTCTTCAATGGTGTCTGCCTTTCTGAATCGGAAAAACAATCGCGATTTGTGAGGATTACTCTCAGTGGAACAAATGCCGCAGACACACACATTCCACATCTATATACATGCGCGTTTGATTAAATATATAGGGTTTTGTTTTGTAGGGTGAAAATTTGTATTTAAATAGAAAACGTATAATTGTATGTATCGGTTTATCTGTCAATGAAAGACCTTGGTAGTCCATGTACCACAGGTACGATGCTGCCACTGGTTACACCCGTGACATGGCAGGGCTTGCTGTCCCTCGCACCTTCAGGTTACCTACACGCTACAAACAAGAACACTTCGCCAGACATACTTACAAGGAATATAGTTTTGATTTTAATTTGTTCATTCATTGTAGCTGTATGTATGCAAACTCAGGCTTATTGGTTTGTTACTTTAGAGTAGGGTTCCATTGCCTCTAACACAATGACGCTAGAGTCGGTCTTTATTTTTAAGGATACCCTTCGTACAGATATTTTACGTCTGTAACTGACAACTATAATATTTTCATTACATAGAAGGTGTACACTAAAACGGGAAGTATAGAGGATGTTGAAATGAGCGCAGAGACGGCTTATAGTTACTGTTCATTACCAGCCTGAACAACAACAAAACGCTCCGAAATCGTATCTAGTCTGGTACATTATTTTGACATTAGCCAAAACGGCCCAAACCGATAGATGTCAAAACGGCCCAAACCAATAGAAATCAAAACGGCTCAAACCGATAGAAGTCCCACGTTTAAGACGACTCCATCAATGATTAAGATTATATTTTAACTATTCTGCAATTTATTAAAGAAATGTAAACTTTCGGTGTTATTTTTGATTTCTAACAGATCCTTCGATTTAAAGACTAAATACTCGGTATCTACCTTTAGTTAACTCGATTACAAGATTTATTTAAGTTTTTCTCAATCCATTTTTATTCGTTTTGATTCATAGCTTGATGTTTATTTATTATGTCGATTCAATTTGTTTGCTTCTCTTCCAGTAACTTTGATAGCTATGTCAGGGATCGCTATAATGTCCATGATACGATCCGTTATGTCGAAGCTCACCCCAGCAGATCAATTGGGTATGTGACTTAATTTGGCTATAACTAAATTCAAACGGCTTTTTTAAACCTAATATGATACCTGGTATTGTTAAGTGAAATACATTTCTCACTAACCGATGACTGGTTGGTTTTGATTGACGCCATGCCGGGATTTAGATTTTCTGCAAATTCCTCAAAAAGCACCAATAGCTCTTTCGATAATAAATACGTGTTTATTGTTGAATAAAGACCATATTTTGAATTTGAGTGTAAATGTTACAACAGTTTTATAACGGTTCCCCAATGGGTAACTTTTAGGTAGCGTTTTTAGTTAATACTGGTTGTCTTGAATATATGTATGTCTTGTTTTAGCAGTATATTAGAACCTAGAGTTCCCTTTTAAAGTTGAGTCGAAGAAATACTTTCAACAAAACCTTTTCGTTATTTGTCTGTAAAATGTCCATCGATGAAAATGTAAAATCACACGGATAATTCTAACGTCACAAATACGTTCTGTTCAGAGTAATTATAATAAATACAGTTTAATCTGGAGTTGTATGCTTTGATAAACGGATCAAAGCATTACTTTACTAGGCCTACTTGTATGTATCGTTATCGATTGGAGATACAAAGCCTACGCGCAGTTGACTGACATATCTGTAGCATACATCTACATCCTCGTTGTTATAATGTATGGGTTGAACTATTCGCTCTGGGATTATATAGCACATGTTGAGGGCCTGTAACACTACATCATATAGAATATCCAGATGAACTGTTACACTATGCCGTATGGGATATCCATAGCACATGTAACACTACACCAAATAGATTATCCATAAGACATGTAACACTATGTCACATATAATATACAGAGGAATTATGGATACACAGGACCTGTAACACTATATCATATAGAATATCCATAAGACATGTAACACTATATCGTGTAAAATATCCAGACGACATGCAACACTATATCATTGAGAATATCCAGAGAAGATGCAACACTATATCATGTAGAATATCCAGAGGACATGTAACATTATATGAGTGAAACTTCTCAATAAAACCGCTTTGACCGAATGATTTGCTACTATATGTTTTGGTCCCTATGGCCTATACTTACAAAGCTTCGACTGTACTAGATATAATCTGATATACATTGTTTTGTTAACGTTTTCATATCGTACATTTATGACTTACAGGGTCTATGTTTGCGAGCATAGCGTCAGTAGAAGCCATTACTAATATGACAGCTAGTATAGCGTTTGTAGCCATATATGGGATCACCCTACCAGTCTTTGACGGAATCGTCTTCTTTTGCATGGCTTTCTTGGTGGCAGTATGCTTGACGTTATACGTGTAAGTGGAAATATTGTGTTCATAGAAATGAGGAAATTACAAAATTGTTGCATTAAATTTTATAAAAACTTGTTACATTGTTTTTAAAAATAAAGGTAAATATTTTGATCTCTGTTCTAGGCTAGCAAACCACAACACTCTGTTGATTTTCTTAATTACAACTTAAGATAAATTATTCAGTTTATTCATTGTCTTGATTTTTTCAGAGTGTTGTATTTTAAACTGCGTTCCAGAGAAAGACTATTGAACGAGTTAAAACGAGTGGGGATTTTGAATGAAGAAAGACGGCCTTTACTTCCACATCAAAACAGTATTTCTGAAGTCGTCCATGGAGTGCCTTGAATATGACTTTCATACATTTGTATTTTAATTGTTCCTTGAACTTGCAATCTGATTCAAATGTGTTGCATAAAATACGTTTGGTTACTGTTTAAATTCCTATGCAAGTCTACAAAATGGTCTACTGTAATGCTGACATGAAAAAAATCATTTTGGGTTACTATAACGCAAGTACTCCTAGCATGTGTGGTAATTTGACGGAGTTCCAATCACCCTGTGGCTATAACATAATTAATTCTGAAACGTATACCTGTTATACCTTTGGTTTGGTAACAGCTGGTGATACAATCTATCTAAACTTTGGGAAGCAAAATATCGGGGTTTTTTTCCCGATATTATAGGAAATATTAAATCAGATTAAATATAATAAAGCACGAATACTCTGTGGATTTTCAACTTCTTGTTATATTAAAATACAACGTTTCGACCACCTTTCTAGGATCGTTTTCCAGCAATGAATATAAAATTTGAATTACATATATATTTAAATTACAATAGAATGATTATAAATGATATGACGTTGTTATTTTGGTTACGTTAGCAACGGACGTTATCTCTAAGTTATGTGACGTCTTTCCAAAATTATGAATTGTTTTCTTAACCGACGTTATTGTTATGTTACGTTACGTGATGTCACAGTATATTAAAATCCCTACAATATTCTAGAGATCCGTGGTCAGACTATATGTCTAACCACGCATCTCAGAGTTCTAAAAATAATTGACCAGAAATAACTAATTGAATATCACCGTTTTCCATTTCAGAACTTGATTGTAAACCGGAGAAATATATTGTAGCTTTATCTTGTCATTCTATACATTCTTTTATTCTATCAACGTAGACGTTATTAAGAAGTAAGCTGCTATTAAATCTACAAAGCCCTTTCCCTCGTTTAAATTCGTTTAGTTTAATTTTCATGACGACAAGGGAGTGATCCGACCTTTGACTGTGGCTTCTGTTTTCACTTGTTGAACAATGGGGTAAAACTCCTCCTTAATAAGGAAGAAGTGAAAACGTGCATGTTTGATTGGATTATTGCAACGCCATTTAAAGCGCCTTAAATGATGGTGTGGGACTCTGAAAGGGTCTATTATTCCATAGTTCTCAATAACATCCAAAACGACACCACGATATCTTGGGCTGTCCACATGTTTATAATTACTAAGGTTTTAATCAGGATCGAGTACAAGGTTAAAATCGTCAGATAAAATACATGTGTCTTTTCCTCTATTGTCCATGTCAAAGTTTTAAAGAACTCGAGGCAGTCATTATTTGGACCATATATTGATATAAGTAAGTCTTTATCATCCCTTTGTGTATCAGCTGTTACATAATTCCCGTTGGTATTGCTAACCTGTTTTTCAAAAGATATGATGCAACATGAAGTAGACATTTGTATTGATTCCCTTCGGCTACGGACCATGTATGTAATAACTAGGCATTTTCAATTTAGCAGTGAGCGTCATAGCGAGGCTTCTGACGCTTGACCTGATTAATTGATGGGTATTTAAAGCTGCAATTCTGGCAATGATGTGTCTTTCCCATTTCACTGTACACGAGTTACAACATGCCGA
>JAVFBZ010042769.1:0-10555 GCA_032466195.1 Katharina tunicata
TTTTTTCTTTTGCTCCAGCTATTGAATATAGTTTTATCTCAAATGTAACGAAATAGAAGGGAAACCAATTTCCTAAAAAAGTTCGACTTCAGTGCTTTTCTCAATTACCCAATTTTATTTGCCATTTATACCATCTTGTCTGCTATTCTCAAAAGAGAAACTAGGTTTAAATTCAAATGAAACACTATTGCTACGTGACAATGATTCTATATTATAACAACTTTAACATAGGAACTTTTTTCGCTTTCTATATTTTTTACAATATTTTGATATATATACATAAATATTATGTTTGGGAAACAAAGGAATTCGTTTTTATTTATTTTTTTATTCCAATGAAACCCGAAAGGCATTTTATCAAAGATTGGATAGGATTTAGCTTTTAAGATGTGCAAAAGTATATTTAATCACAAATACCATCAGCGACCGCTGCATTGAAGCACTCCTAGCTTTAAACCTTTGACGACGCTACATCATACTTGACATTTTTGAGGCGTAACAAATTAAAACCAGGATTATCATTTGATCAACTAAGCCGCAGTTTGGGCTGTAGAGACACAATACTTTGATCAGATTTATAGCTGCTCACAAAATGCTGAGGTGTCCATGAGTATTCAAAGGAGAATCCCATTTACTGGGTGTCCGTCAGCGGTAAAGTAATTAAATTATTCTTTAAGGAAACTGGAAAGGTTACGGTTTTTTGCCTGTTTAATATGGTGAAGATTTGTGTTCACACATTAGTAGTCGGTGTGTAGCCCAAGGCGCATGACACCAGACCCATCCAAGGAACACATAAGATGATGGACTTTTCCCGCCAAACGTCATTAACCACTTTCATATTTATTCATTATGTCCGCGACCATCAGATTACCACATCAAAATATAAGACATACAGCCTGAAGACAAACATCAAGAATCTTTTGAGCTGTATCATAATGACGTCAACCCGTTAAAATACTGTCTGGAACCTGAAGGGAAGTGATTTCGATAGTTTCCCTTTTAGCCTCAACATGTTAAGATAATTGCACTCTGTGTTATAGTTAAGACTAACCTGAATGTCTCTGAATATATATACGTATAGAATTAAACATACTATTTATCTCTCGCTGAATTGGTCATAAACTATCGTTTGCGTGCAAGTTCATATAGTGTGCATAACGTCAGAAGTGACCTTTGATACTCAATTCAATTATAAAACAATGCAATGTTTCAGCTTATTTAACAATGGACTTAGCACTCGAACTCCCTTGACGTCATTAGTTTGTTTGAAATAATTAAGGATTGACTGCAATTAGTTTTACGTTCATTGGATTAAGAACGATAAAACCGAGGTCCATCTTAGTCATGTTTTTGTGATATAAAATCTTACGGAAATGGTCAAGTTCTCAACTATGGGGATGTGTATACCAGAATTATATTGAAGTCATGTAAGGCTGCGGGCATTCGCTTGGATATATTAGTCAAGTTACTCGTGATCGTAGTCATACATTACATATTATAACACTGGGCGAGTAGCTCCAAGCAGAACTTCTGAAATCAATGGACTACATCTATATTAACAGAACGTCGTTTTACGTCGTTATCAAGGCTATTTCACTTGTTTTTACCATTTGCCTAGCTGAGGTTTTATGGAAAACCGACAAGAAACCACACCAAACCATTATATATGTACAGGACGAAACAAGAACACAACAACAAATCGGCTCTAGCCCGACCACCCACTAGGTCTTTATAATTAACTGTTTTGTGAAGTAAACCGGTAAGAGAAAAGCTCTAGAGTTGAACAACTCACTGTTCTTGGTCTCTACTCCACCGCCACGTTCAAGCGAAGAAGGTACCGAACACTGATCAGACTCATACACACAAAATTAACTTTGAAATACAGAAGGACGGGGCATGGCTATCGTCATCTTTTAATCGACTAAGTCACATTTACTTGGCTGTGTTCTACGCTTGCCTGGCGTCCAATTTCCGTTCTGCTACCGATATTTGTCAGTGATTCCGTTCACGTCTCTACGTATCCTATTATTGATAGTTATCGGTACAGATTTCATGTTTAAACAACATTTTCGTGTGTATGACTGTATATGTTCGCGTGCTCCTTTCGCTCGAACTTTAATGGGTTTAGCAATTCACTGATGAAATCCGATGCCGTATTCCATGATAAGAGAATATATGATGGATGAAAAATTACTCGTGTAATATAATGTACTTAGAGCGAGAGTGCATTCTTCAACAACATTGACAAAATTGACGGATTACAACTGTTGTTTTTGGACATAACTTCCTGTAGAGGCATATAGTTGAGACACTTAGAATAACTTAATATTTTGATAACAACTTCTTGTTTATTTTCGATAAAACGTTTTGATCTAGATGCTAAGACATGACTATCGAATGATAATATTCTATGTTTCAAAAATGTGAAAAAAACAATTTTCAATACGGAATCCAAAACCCAAATTGAGCCAAATAATATAAATCAGTATCGTTAATTTGTACGTGGATTCAAAAGCTTTGGATTCCTTCACCGTGTTTAGCCCGGGGTGGAAAGACACTAAATCTATTGGCGTCTCAGCCTCCGTTTTGTGGAAATTACAACGAAAAGTAGCGTGAAACATTTGTATGTTGTTTTTTTTTTTTTTTTTAACTTTATGTGACATACTTTTGCATGAAGAATTTAAAAGGGGCGTATAAGTTTGGGGTTTTTTTTCAGTTTTATCTCTGCATGCCATGTTTAAGCCACATAGAAGGTCCAAGAGTCTCGTTTTCGTCTAATTTACAAGGTTTCTGTGTCATTATCGAGAAAAAGAGTCGATAACATGAATAATCGTGACACAAGAATCCTTACAAGATGAGAGCACTTCTTCTCTCGACACTAAAATTTTACGATTCATGGAGCACAAAAATAAAATCGAGACGAAACAAATTTCGTTCTGATTTAAAAAACAGACTCAGAGCTCAAGAGAAAATTGAATTACTCACAATCCGTTGAAGGTGAGATTTTCTGAATGGAATATTTTGGCGCGGTGCACATTACCTTGTGAATTACTGTTCACTTTACCTCCTGATAAAGTACAATGTCACATTAAGGGTGACATATGCTTCACTATTCATGTATTGTCCGCCAGGCTGTGTATAATCGTTGCACAAAACATTTATTGTCACTGAGTCAAAATGGGATGCAGTTATTCTATCCGCGATTTTCTCTTTTTTTTTTTATTTGCTCTTTTTTTTAGCGGAAGGGGGTTACGATTTCAGTCCATACTTTGGCACCTAAATACGTAATTGGCATTCATGCGGAGAATTTCATGCGGAAAATGAAAGCCTGTTTGTGCTTAAAGTCGTTTGAAAACCATGTCTTATCCGTCTTAGAAACATTTCTTAGCATGGCTTTTGTTCGAGGAATATGTTTCATGGAAAGAGTTTTCCCGGATAACCAACACACCTCCACAAAGCTATTGACTTCTTAAAAGATACCGATATTAATCATATAATACGTAAAAAAAACTCTAGTATTTACACCCGTTCAGTAAATATGCAGTTCTTTGTTTTTTTTTATCAGGTCTTTTTCAAGTATTCCGCAATACACCGGTAACGCAAAGTCATCGTGCAAGCGAAATACTGTTGAGTACGAAGTTTAACACAACCAATCAATAAAATAAATAAACATAACCTCGTGGTAAAGCTAGAACAGGGATTGGGAAAGAAAAGTTCTCATTTCTATCAGATGACAAAAAAACTAAAAATCAATAGGCATCATCTCATAAAAACTTGAAACATAAGCTTAGCTTTGCTGAAATGAACAACGTTTGGTAAAACAAAAATCCCCTTTGCTACGCTGTGTGGTTTAACACGATTAAGTTATGCTTGCTTTCGTATACGCTTCCACACACATAAAACTTTTCATAATTTATAGGATCAAAGACAGGTGTTTTATTTTACTTATTGCTAAATGGGTCATTTATTCTCGGTAACGATGATCAAACACAATCGCATATCTAGTTTCATGAACTGAGGAGCAAGTCTGAGTTTCGCACCATGAATATATTGGTTTTCTTCGGATACATTTTGGATCAAGGCTCGGTTGGTAGAGGTTTGGATAGCTTCCCTCTTTTAATCTCCTTTCTTGTATCCCGTGAAGGTTCAAATCGCCCTGTCGACCATGGTTATATGGTGGCAGCATTCCATATGCTTTTAGCGGGGTTTCCCCCGCCTTCCACGAAAACTCGTAGTGAAAGTAAAATGTCATTGAGTACGATGTTAACACACCAATGAAATAAATAAATGAATCGGATAAATTTAACTATCAGAATTATTTTAAAGGCGGCAAGCGTCACAGGTACGTGCCTAACTTGTTAGTAACAGAAGAAGATGGCAACTGATTCAGACTAATAATCACTTATATGCCATTAACTAGTTAAGCGGGACGAGAAAAAAAGGATTTCCAGCTAGACGCCATTTATATGGCTACCTCCACCATTAATCGTGATTCTCCTGCACAAATGAATCTCAAGATACATTGACATCTGCCCAGAATACATACGAGTCCAATTTCCGGTTGTTATCTTCCTCTGGCTAAGGATTGCATCTTTCGAGTTTACGTCCATACTGTCTACCGAATTTAGCTCTGGGTGAACATTATCTTTGTAAGGGGCTCTACTTGAAGTGAGCTCTGGTTATAATTTGGTTTTGTTAGAGTAACTGCCTACTGTTGGAATTGCACCTTCATATAAGTGAAATATCATTGAACACGCAGTTAAACACCTATCAGTCATACAACCGTCTGTTAAGTGACGACCATAATTATCTCAAAATACCTGTTTTTGTTCTTTTCCACGTGATATTTAGATATTACTGTCCAGTTACATGTTAACGAAATAGTAATTTGTTCTTGTTGTTGTTGTTGAAATAAGGAGAGGAGAACAAAATGATAATAAAGTCGTCTACCAGATGGAATTTGTTATTCACCCAGCTGACTTCAACGTATACCAGATAAACTATAGCGTGGGTCCACCCTGTGTATTTAGTTGTAAAAATACACCACATACCCAAGTAAGAAACACTATATATACAATATAGCAAATTCCTTCTTTTCAAATCTATATTCGTGTTTGCGAGGCTTATTATTCTGACTTTTATCCTTAGAAGTATAAAAAAAGACACCGTCACACAGTTTGAAATATTTCTCTCTCATCTCTAAAAGTACAAAAAAGACACCTACACACCTTTTGAAAGATTATTAACCATTAGATCTGTGTGAAAATAGAAACAATAGAGACATATCGGGTTAGGTCATTTATAAACACACGTCTACGAATATTCTGGACACCATTTATGTACACCACAGACTGTTAATGAAATTCAACGTATCGTTTTTATTTGCCGTCTAATATAAAACTAAGTAAATTAACAGTGCAGCTCTTGGACGACTACGTCTTTGTGTCATTACTGAGGGACATTACGGTATATTTGGGTTCGCCCGTAGTAGTCCGTATTTATCTCCAAGCGCTTGACTTCACCGCTTTCTGGCATGTCTGGGGAACACTGATGAACATTTCCCGTCAAACTTCATCAACCACTTTTATATTTACTCTCCATAAAAGACCTTAAACACAATAAACTATGTGCTTCAAGTAAATTGGATTTCAGATGACACTAGACTCTCTCGATAATGTTGGATAATTTGCCTTAAGGCAGACAAAAAGGAACCTTTGCTTCAGCCATAACGAACACAACACGATAAACCTTCATGCGTAAAGCCATAACGAGGACAACACGATAAACCTTCATGCGTAAAGCCATAACGAACACAACACGATAAATCTTCACGCGTAAAGCCATAACGAGGACAACACGATAAACCTTCATGCATAAACCCATAACGAGGACAAAACGATAAACATTCAAGCGTAAAATCTAAGAGCCAAGGAAAATTTAAATTTATTAGTATACCTTCTTATCCGTTTGGTTGTTTTTGGACTAGGAACTGTGTTTCTTATCGTTTGTTGTGTTATTTGTTCCACTGATCATCGACTGTCAACTCAAAAACCACATTGATAAATGTCAACCCCTGTCTTTAAAGCTCTTCGTAGTTATGCGGTTCATTAGTCTGTGGTTTTGGATTACCGAATGAAAGTGTAAATTGTTATAGACACACCTTAAGCCTGTTTCAGACTCAAGTACATGGAGTAACCAGAAAACAATGCTCACAGTTTAAGAAATAAGGCGCATTGTCCGAAAAAATGACATACACCATTGATCGCTAGAAGCTGACATCAAATGCGGTTTGGATATTAATGTACGGCCCATGCAAGTACACAGATATTGCTGTATTATCCTATTCTAAGTCCGTAAAAAAAAACGCGCAATCCAACATTAAACCTTTTAAACTTTTGTAATGGTGATTACAATTTAATCTTAAATAACTTTCCTATAAGTAAAGATACACACTCGCAAAAAGGTTAGGGTTAAATCATCGCACTCTGACTGATAGTGTGACAAACATTTTAGTTAAAAACTTACTCTGTTTGTTTTTCGCTATGATTGCTCAAAGGCATACATTTGGTGAATCATTTTTCGTTCATTGTTTTTGTTGCGAGCAGGAACTGTTTTTTTTTTTGTAAAATCATGGTCAAGTCAGCCACGTGATACTGAATCAATTCTGCTTTTGGATTAAGGCAGTCTGGCATCATAGACATCGGTTTATCCAAAACAAGTTTAATCCATCATATATTTTCAAATCATCGAGTCTGCAGGTAACGAACATCGGAAGTAACATACACACTGTGCCAAATCTACGTCAACCAGTGACAAGTCTCTCGGAGGACTCCAAAAAAAAAGACCGAACAAAATACAGGAATGAAATAAAGATTCAAGCCTGACTGGAACTTCCTAGAAAAATGTCATGAGCCGAATCGGACTCCTGCCAAGCGATTACCTCAATCTGGCATTTCATTTTGTATTCCAGACGGTAAATGGCATATTGCTGAGAATCGGGTAACCGTGAAAATAATTTATCATCGAACGTTTTATCTATGTTTGGTGTTGTATTAAACAAAATCCCGAGCTCATTCGTTGTGTCGCTGGTGGTATTGAAGACAAGACAGTCATTCATCTCCAGAGCTTTCTACGCGATTACATCAGCTTACCGTTGTAATCTATGAACTCACAGATACACAGGCCATAAACTACGGTAAAAAATACACTATGGTACGCTGTGTGGTTTAACATGATTTTTCTTTGATTTCACATACGCTTCCACACACATAAACCTTTTCATAATTTATATGACCAAAGACAGTGGTTTAATTTGACTTATTGCTATAAAATGGATCATTTATTTTCGGTTACGATGATCAAACACAATCGCATATCGAGTTGCTTGAATTGAAGAGCAAGCCTGAGTTTCGCACGATGAATATACTGGTTTGTTCGGGTAAATTTGGGGTCGAGTAGCGGTTTGGATTGTTTTACTCCTTTACTCTCCTCTCTTGTGCGCCGTGTAGGTTCGAATTGCCCTGTCGACCATGGGTATATGACGGAAGATTTCCATATGCTTTTAAAGGGGTTTTCCTCTGCTTTCCACTAAAATTCGTCGTGTAAGTAAAATATCATTGAGTACGATGTTAAAACACCAATGAAATAAATAAATGAATCGGATAAATTTAACGACCAGAATTTTGTTTAAAGGCGCAAGCCTCACAGATACGTGCCTTACTTGTTGGTAACAAAATAAGATCCAGACTGGTATTCACTTATATACCATTAACTAGTTAAGTGGACCGAGAATAAAGGAGGACCGAGTCAATAAACCATCTGGATTTCCAGCAAGAAGCCATTTCTATGGCTACCTCCACCATTGGTTGGGATTCTCCTACACAACTGAATCTCAAGATACATTGACATCTGCACAGAATACATTCGAGTCCAATTTCCGGATTTTATCTCCCTCTGGCTAAGGACAGCATCTTTCGAGCTTACATCCATACTGTCTACCGTATTTAGCTCTGGAAAGCATTATCTTTCTAAGGGGCTGTATTTAAGGTGACCCCGTGTTATAATTTTTTTTTTTAGAGTAGCTGCCTACTGGTGGTATTGCACCTTCCTATAAGGGAAATATCCTTGAACACGGAGTTAAACACCTATCAATCATCAACCCGTCTGTTAAGTGACGACCATAATTATCTCAAAATACCTGTCCAGTGTTACATGTTAACGAAATAGTAATTTATTATTGCTGTTGTTGGTGTTGTTGTTGAAATTAAGAGACGGAAAAAAGCTGATAATAAAGTCGTCTACCAGATAAAAGTTGTTATTCACCCAACTAACTTCAACTTTTACAAGATAAATTATGGCGTGTGTTCACCCTGTGTATTTAATTGGGAAAATCATACACCATATAATTTCCGAAGTAAGAAACGTAGTATATACAATATAATTCCTTTAGTGAATTACATGTAGAAGTCAATGTATTTTAAAACATACGTCATAGGATAACATTTTTTTTTAATATTAGCAAACAATTCATTCTTTCCCAATCTATGTGCCTGATTGTGAGGCTTATCATTCTGAAAATAGAACAATTCATCTCTAGAAGTGTAAAAAAGATACCGTCACACCGTTTGAAACATTTCTCTTTCATCTCTAGAAGTTTAAAAAATATACCGTTTGGAAGATTGTTAAAGATTAAATCTGTACGAAAATAGATTTGAAAACAAGAGGACGCCTCGGGTTAGGTCATATATAAAAACACGTCTACAAATATTCTGAACACCATTTATGTATGACAGAGACAGTTAATAAAATTCAACCACTCGTTTTAATTTGCCGTCTGATATAAAACTAAGTAAGTTAACAGTGCAGCGCTTGGACGACTACGTCTTTGTGTTCTTACTGAGTGACATTATGGTAGAATTGTGTTCGCCCGTAGTAGTCCGTATTTATCTCCAAGCGCTTGACTTCACAGCTTTCTGGGGAACACATTAGATGACGAACGTTTCCCGTCAAACCTCATCAACCACTTTTATATTTACTCTCCATAAAAGACCATTGCCTTAAACATAATAAACTATGTCCTTCAAGTAAATTGTATTTCAGATGACACTAGACTCTCACAAAAATGTTGGATAATTTGCCGTAAGGCAGACAAGAAGGGACCTTTGCCTCAGCCATAACGAACACAACACGATAAACCACCATGCGTAAAGCCATAACGAGAACAACACGATAAACCTTCACGCGTAAAGCCATAACGAGGACAACATGATAAACCTTAAAGCGTAAAATCTAAGAGCCAAGGAACATTTTAATTTTTTTGGTGTGCTTGCTTTATACCCGTTTGGTTGTTTTTGGACTAGGAACTGTGTTTCTTATCGCTTGTTGTGTTCCTTGCTCCACTGATCATCGACACTGTCAACTCAAAAACCATGTTGATATATGTCAACGCCTGCCTTTAAAGCACTTCGTAGTTATGTGGTTCATTAGTCTGAGGTTTTGATTTACCGAATGAATGTGTGAATTGTTATGGACATACCTTAAGCCTGTTTCAGACTCAAGTATATGGTGTGTCCAGAAAACAACGCTCACAATTTAAGAAATAAGGAGCTTTTTCCGAGAAAAAAATGACATTCACCATTGATCGCTAGAAGCTGATATCGAAAGCAGTTTGGATATTATTGTACAGCCCATGCAAGCACACATATATTGCTTTAATACCCTAGTTAAAGCGGTGTCCGTAAAAACAAATGCGCAAACAAACATTAGGCATTTTAAAACTTTTGTTACTGCTTAATGGTGATTACAATTTAAGTGTAAATAACCTTGCTATAAGCAAAGATACACACTCGTATAAAAAGGGTTAGAGTTAAATTATCGGACTCTGACTTTTAGTGCGACAAAACTGTTCGTTAAAATTTTACTCAAAACGTTCGCTATAATTGCTCAAATGCTTACATTTGGTGAATCATGTTTCGTTCAATATTTTTGTTACACGCAGGAACTAGTCTTTTGTTAAATCGTGGTCAAGTCAGCCACGACATGGTGAATCAATTCTGCTTTTAGATTAAGGCAGTCCTGGGTCATCCATTTATACAAAACAATTTAAATCCAGCATATACTTTCAAAACGTCGAGTCTGCAGGTAACGAACAACGACAGTACCCATAAACACTGTGCCAAATCTATGTCAACCAACGACAAATCTCTCAGATGACCACAAAAAAGCTCACAATTTAAGAAATAAGGAGCTTTTTCCGAGAAAAAAATGACATTCACCATTGATCGATAGGAGCTGATATCGAAGGAAAGAAATAAAGATTCAAGCCTGACTGGAACTTCCTAGGAAAATGTCATGAGCCGAATTGGACTCCTGCCAGGCGATTAACTCAATCTGGCATTTCATTTTGTATTCCAGACGGTAAATCGCATCTAGCTAAGAATCGAATAACCGTGAAAATAATTTATCATCGAATGTTTTATCTATCTTGTTTGAGTGGCATTTAGAAGCTGGGTAAATTACAAAGACATGACGACTGAGATGGATTTTCAACTTCTGG
>JAVFBZ010042780.1:0-10554 GCA_032466195.1 Katharina tunicata
ACCATTGTTATATGACGTCACGTCACAATATACTTTCCATGTTACGCTGCTCATTTAAACCTGGCTTAACTTTTGAAAACCCCAGCCATGGTTAAGGTTTATCTTAACCCTAGAACTAAGAATCGACGTTTCGTCTGACCTGAAGGATGGACTGTTATGTCACTCCATGGACACCATAGAAACAAGAACTATTGATTTATGTTTGCTTGTTTAGTACTGTGTTCAAGTGTATTTCACTTATATGACAGTGGTGTATTCCAACGGTATAGGCATCGTCTCCAACATACCCTCGCAATGTCAAGTCATTTTGTGTTAGCTCTGTTGGAAAGATAATGTTCCCCCAGAACTATGTATTGCACCAGGGTTGTTCACACCATTGTGAGTTCTACATCCAACTGGAAAATTAAAAATCAACCTAAGACGATGACGGCTGTCCGACTACATATTTACATATATTTATTTGATTGTTCAACATAGATTTTGTGTAGCTGGTGTATGATGGATAGCCAGCAAGAAACGTCGTAACAACCACCCCGCGATCTCCGTAGCCCCCGGAGACCTTTCTACAAGTATGACAGTATGATGAAATGAAGCAAGTCAATCAATCGTGAGACACACAGGATGCTACAGCAAGATAAATTGTTAAATTCACATTGCAAGGCGCCTCAAACTTATAACTTGGTCTCGCAAATTAGCAAACAGAATCTAACTAGAAATGACTGGGCTTAAATTAAGACTTAAGCCTATGTTTACATGGATGAACTTATTTTGCCAGGCACCTATATATATATAGGCCTATAGGATGTAAAATAGATTTATATAGCTTATCTCCGGCTTATGAAAGGACTATTAACACCTGCAGGATAACGTAATATAATGAAGTTATGAAAATCTTAAAGATATATATAATAACCTGAGCGGGGCGTGAAATCAGCGACCGACTCTTTACGTTATGGCCGAAAGGTGATAATTTACTGGGTATCCTTTCATAATTTAATACTCTTTTTTTCTCTTATAAAACTAGAACGTTTACGGTAAGATTAACAGCGAGCCCAAAACAATGGCGATTTGAAAATATGTCGGAATACTGTGCAAACATTTCGTTAAGTTTATTTTGGCAATGGATTAAACGCAGGTGCGAGGAATTGATCAGCTTATCTACCTGTATGCTTAGCATACTTTATTTATAGTACCTTTCTATATGGCAGCCTTATACATAACAGTTGAGTTACAGATCTGTATCGACTTTCTTTATATATGGCAGCCTTATACATAACAGTTGAGTTACAGATCTGTATCGACTTTCTTTATATAAGGCAGCCTTATACATAACAGTTGAGTTACAGACCTGTATCGACTTTCTTTATATATGGCAGCCTTATACATAACAGTTCAGTTACAGATCTGTATCGATTTTCCAATAACTAAGTTAGCAAAACATACAACTTGCAAACTTCAAATAATACACTGAATTTCATCAAAATATTATAATAAAACAAGAGACACATTCGTCTATAATTGGAATATTTAACACATCGGTGGCTAAAGCTACATTTCTACCTGTACGATAAGTTTTAAGGTTGCGTACGACACACACAGTTACATGGCTTCACTGCGGGTCAACTCCAGGTGATTTGGATGAGAAGACCAAACCTAATAACCGTATAAAGACTTGCCAATGTCTTGAACACAGTTCGAGAGTAAATTAATCTACTGGCACAATATAATATAATACAAATCTATTGTGGAAACAGTCGTGTATTTAACAAAACAGTATAAAGCTAAGCTCACATACATATATGAATGTGTTCATATATTAACATTGGCAAATAAGCCAAATCTGCTCTACAAACATTATATTGGTGATCAAACATAGGTATAAGAATACATACATGTATTATGAATATGGATTATGATGATATATTAACAGTGTGAACCATCCATCCATATCTGACAAACAAATTGAAACAGACATAAACATAAAATATCAACTGAGACATATTCATGATCTAGTTAAAGACTAGACAGCAAAGAATATGATAGCACTTTAGTAAGATGTAACAACATGGTTTCTACAAAAATATCCTCTATGATTATTGCATTTTCACGAATATCTATATGCATACAAATTCTAAAAACACAAAATTCTATACAACTTTCAAAAATTCTGTTATCATATAAAATATATATTTGTCATTCAAAGAATTATGGTGCACTTGCATGTCCAAAAGTGAAAAAAGAAGATTTAGTTACCGGTACACTCTGCAGGTCACACTAACATGACTAAACGTGACAATAAATGTCACACTAATTAAAAGTCACCAGTAATACAGAAAAGTCTCAAATGTGGAGACAAGATTTCTATAGATCGATAAAGAGGTTCACATGGCTATATTACACCCACTGCAGGGCATTAACACTTATCACACTTTGTTCCACAAAATAGAACATAACTTATGTTTCATATGCGGTTTTACGCCATTCTTAAAACGCCACAAGTATTACAGACTTTGTTTGGTTGATTGGGCTTTTACGCCGTACTTAAGGTTATTTCACTTACATGACGTCGTGCCAACCCAATCTTCATATATTGTGGAATAATAGCCCTTGTAGCAAAAATGTGATAGTTGCATTTGGGTTCTGGGCCATAATTAATGTTATGTCACTTGTATGAGGATGCTCAAGTCCAATGGGTGAAGGAAGCCCTCCTCAAGGTACTGTCAACAAACACTTCTACAGGAGTATGGACGCCACAAAACAAATAAGCTTTTGAAAGAGAAAGCACAAGAAAAGCTATAGAAGTTCCTGCCCAAGACCTGTCTACAAATTCAGTCCTTGTAGGCACTTTAGGACATGTAAGGCAAACAATGTTATATTTAACCAAAATCCATTTTTAGTCAGTCTTTGGTATAAAGTATGTAATACTAACTAATTGACATGTTATGAACATATTTTTTTGTTGTTGTCATGAACAATGTCAGCGGCAGCAGTTGTGTGATTGTAACTAGCTTTGGCCTGGGCATAACTCAATATATCACTTATCAATATGTACATTTTTAGAATTCCGCCTTTGTTCAAGGGCCAGTGATGTAAAGGTGCATTCACTTGATGTGATTTGTAGTGAAGACATAAGGGGATTCCCCTAATAAGTAGTCTTTCGATTGGATGAGATGGATGATTTAAAAAAATAAATATCGACCAATCAGATTACAGTAAACAAGGGAAATCCCCTGAAGTCATTGGAACAAATCCTATCTTGTGAATGCACCTTAACCAATTTCTGAACTAAAAACGATTAACATGTATATCATTCAATGTACCTAACCTTAACACATACATAAACATTATGTACAAAGTTACTGTGAAACAAATTTCTTCTTGTCAAAAGGACTAGGGCCAAAATATTATTTGTGGGCTTGGACTAAATAGGTTTAAAAATAACAAACAAAAAAACAGTAACAACATAAAAATAGCGTTGTGTTCATTAAGGCCTACAACAAAGTATCTTGCACAATGGTTGAAGAAAACCACCCTAAAAAAACGGGCAACACACAAAACTACACAAGCCATTTACAGGACCAAAAATTGACAACAAATCGGTTTCCTGATGCGATTTTGCTCATAAATACTTATTTCCTCATTCAGATGAATTTATTGAGGATATTCCTCAACACTCAACAGCAAAATGTATCTTTGAGCAAAGATAAGAAAACTGCACAAACCGTTGTTTAGAAGGTCCAATGTGAAATAATTTATCTTCTGCAAAACTATTAAGCTATAGCAATCTAACAAATATTTCCAATGTACTTCTTTGATCAAACAAATTAGAAAGCTATATTTATGAATGGTTTCTTCAACCAACTAATTTTTAAAATGAATATATAATAATTTCATTGCAAAAATAAAATATGAAAAAATACAGAAATAAGAAAGAGTATAAAAGTGAAAAACTATCAATATTAGAGCGTACATTTCTGTGATGTGACTAACACAATACATTTTATGTAGTGGAAAATACAAAGAATAGGACAAATAATGATGGAAATATATTTCTTCAGCATGGAACTGTTTCTTGGATGTTATGGTTAACACAGTTAGTGAAACAGAAAATACTCAATTTATTTAATTTAGGTTTTACTAGATTTAACAAATCTTAACAGTTATCACTTCCACGGTTCCACCAATCACTTGAGCTATGTTACAAAGACATGACGACTGAGATGGATTTTAATGCCACTCAAACAAGATATTTTGAGCTATGTTGTTGAAATTCAAATTTCCCTCCACAATATCCTCTATATATATAATATCTATTTATTTTATTGGCGATGAACATCGTACTTAAGGGTATTTCACTAATAATACACCTTTGCATTGCCAATTTTTTGGGTGGAAAAACTATGAATATAAATCTTAAAAAAACACTCAGCAATCTTCCAGTCACCTTAAATATCCACTAGGTATCTGAGGTAACACAATAAGCTCCCTACCTACAACCTAACTCCTGGTACACTGAAGCCAGTTATAGGTCGTTTAACAGCTGGATTGCACTTAGCTTGAATTAAATATATAAATATAATTAAACAGCGGACATGTTTAAACGGTGGATATATAAACGGTGGATATATAATTGTGGATATGTACTTTTTTGTATTTTTGTATAAATGTAGAGAAAGAAAACTCCGCCTGCCTTATGTTTGATATATAAACATTAATAGTGGATATATAGTAGCAGGTTCATGCTTCAAGTTCACATCAACATAATTAATATTATTGGTTGAAAATAAATTGAATTATTTGATATATAGAAATTACAGAAAAAACATTTGAGAAAAGTTTATGGGTATGGAGGTAAGAAAAAAAATATTATCTCTTACAAACATTTAAATAGGAAAAAAAGAAAAAAAAAGGCTTGAACAAATAGCTATTTTGCAAACAGTTAATACCATATTTTTGATTGCAAAATTGAGTAAAAATGTACTCATTTGATATGAAACATAGGTTTTTGGCTCAGAAGAGATTCATACTGTACATGATTGTTTGTTAGATATGTTTTTTATGGCATGCCTTACCTGTAAAGTTAATTCGGTAAGATGTTAATTTGTCAGCACAAATGGAGTATATTATTATGCCCCTTACATTTTAGAGCAATAGGGTACTCCTGCTAACCATCTGAGACTACTGCTGTGTCATTTTTAATTCTAGCATATTATCTGGTCATATGGTCTGAAGAGGTTATATGACCCCTACCAATGTCTGATGTTAGCTGATTGAGATGTTTGATTAGGCTTTTATTCTGTACTTTATGTAATTTTACTCATATGACCGTGTGCCAGCCCAATGTACTTGAGGTCAATTCACTCATGAATATGAACTGACAGTCCAATAGGTGAAAAAAACCACCCTCAACTACAGACAAGGACACCACGGGACAAGGACAGGACTCAAAACAGGACACCCAAACAAATCGTGTTACTGATGCCCTTAAGCTCAAAGAGCACCAGGGCATCTGAATCTCCAGCCAACCACACACAATTTTAAAAACACGGGACAAGGACAGGACTCAAAACAGGACTCAGCAACAAATCAACAACCTGATCCAACTTCACTCAGAGAGCACTCGAGTACAGGAAGCTCCGCCCAACCACCCAAAGCTGAGTGAGATTCATTTTCCTTCAAATGCCAAGTTTTATAATGTCCACTTACAAATTGTCAGCTGATACTTGTGAGTGAATTGTCTGATTTTAAGATCAATTAGGTTCTTATATTTGGTTGGGTATATACAGTAGTTTCGTACAATGAAATTATCACCCTGAAGATGTTATATTGATACAACTGTCTGGCGAAGGTATGATACATTTAACCTTTCCCATAGATGAAAGTTTTAGGCTACTATAATATAAGGCCTTCTGCCATAAGTTTGACTGGTATCTTTTCAGGTATGTATGTTCTTATTTGCTAGGAGTATCTGATTGAGCTTTCCTAAACATGATGAGGTTTAGGTTTGTATATACAGTCTGGTTTTATAAGATGACTGGTACCTTTATCAGGTTTGTTCGGCGCTGTCATTTCGATTGAGACATCTTCTTCGCTCCCTTGTCTCATAAAACAAATAGAGTGCTCACATTCTTCTTTAGGTAAACAAAACTTGATTTTCCCACCTGGGTGAAACATTATGTAATAAGCCAGTTGAAATGCCACGCCCACAAAAAATCCCAGAAGCACAGCAAATAAAGCAGGAAAGTGAAACCACGCCCCCAAATCGCTTGTGAGGAAAAACCAGAGGAAAATAAAACTGGCATTTTCTAAATACACCATAACGTAATAAACAAGACAACGGAAGCGGGTATGGCCGTCTTTGACGTTGAAGAATCCAAAAATGCTGACTGCGCCACACAACATATTGAATCCAAAATCAAGGCAAGAATTATGGAACATTTTGGCTTGTCCTATTCTCTGGCAGGAATACCAGATGGTCATTATAACCCAGTGGACAGCAGTGGCCACAAACACCCAGTAGCTGAACTCAACGGCGAACATACACAATGCTACAACACGACTCAGGACCTCGAAGAGACGCCAGCCGAAGTAAAACACTGTTCCCATAACTGACATCCTGAATTTGTCTTCTCGTGAAAGTCGTAATGCTCGATGGTAAGAAACGTGAGACCAAGCTATTCCGAACCAAGAGGTCAAAACTGATGCCAGTTGGATCAGAACTGAAACAAAAACAAAGGAAAATACTGTTAACGGACACTTTCTGAACAATACAAATTTGTTTATAGATGTATGTTATGTATATGGGGATGATATATTGCGAGATAAAAGTTTCAGAACCGTTAAATATCAGCATTAAAAATTTATTTTTGTATAAGCTCCAGGTTAAAGTCGTTGGGTGTATGAACCCTTGGCATCACTGCCAATATATTCAAAATAGAGTATTCCCCATTATGCTGGCTATGAGACCAATAAATTACGGACATATATCTTTTAAATGACACATGGAAAATAGATAAATCTGGTTGAATATCGCTGGACTTTACTTCCAAGTTCCATGGTTTAAGCCAGGGACCCTCTAGCAGTGGGCCAATTGCCCCTTTCGCCCCCTTATAAATCCGACACTGGTTGCAGAGGCAGTTTCTTGTAACCGATTTGTGTAGGCCAGTTACCTTGATTGATTGATTGGTGTTAGCAGCCATTTACCTTGCATGGTGTCCATGTGAATGTTTTCTTCCTCCTGATGTACTAGGATATAGAGCTGTAGTATGAGTTGTGGTCCTGCCTCTAATGAGCACTCAAAGAGTCTCAGCATACAGGAATCTTTGTCCTCCTCTAACATCAGGTGATAAAACAGTTTCTTTTCCTTCTCAGACATCTTCTTCTTGCTCTGTAGGCCGTAATATATCACAGTGCCATATCTGAAAGATTTACAATTACATCTGTCTGTCAGTGTACATGTATTTATTTAAAGAAAAACTGTGAAAATTACTTGTCTTACACAGGTCTGGAAATTACTTACTTTATAACATAGTATTTTCATGTGATGATGTACATAATACATATGTGATATTTTGATTGATTGATTGATTGATTGGTGTGTAAAGCCGTGCTCAAAGGCGTTTCACTTAATTGACGACAAGGTATAATTACTACAACAGTCAGAGACTCTAACACAACCAAATAATGTGGAATCACTTGAATTATCAGCTGCTCTGTTTTAATAAGAAGATACTGTTGCTCCAGTGACATATGTTTACAAGTGTATGACAGCAGGAATGTAACCTTGAAAAACATCAAAGTGTAGTACACTATCCAGAAAATTTTCACGAGACCATAATATTACATTTTTTAGAAGAAAAAATTAAGGACGAGAAAGCATGTTAATAAATAACATGCGAAAGATTGTAGCGATTCCAGGCAACAGCCATTACAGCTGATTTATTGTATTAATTTTTCATGTACAAAAGTCAATGCAGAGCAATTTTGTTTCCTTTGAAATTACATTTAAGCAATAAATCAGTTGATCAGTTTATACATGTAATCTTCCTTCTGATGGTCACAGTTAGGCCCTGTATTTGATACATGTACTGCTCTTTGTCAGTGTCAATAATACATATAAGTATAACCAATAAATCATTATCACTCATGTTGACACAAAATACCATTCACCTTCAAAGTAAATGCTGATGACAGTTCAAAGCCAGCAAATGGTGCATTGTATGTTTACATAAAGTAAACACTGCTAATGCATTAGCCATGGCTGTTAACGGCCATTACATGTACATAGCCCTACGAATACAGATTGGTCTGTTAGTGTACTATGGTTAATGCTAATCCCTTTAATTACACTGTACACAGTACAATGTGATTATGTCGGCTATGTGTGCTGCAATTAATATAGAACCAACCTTGCTAGAAATGATGTATTTAATTTGATGAAGGGTGAATAATTTCAGTCATCAAATATTTCTGCCAGACATGACAAAAAACTGACTTATTAAATGTGTTGTAAGTTTTAAATTTCAAATCTTTCATTGTAGGAACAATAAATGTTATAGAAATATTATTGTTTACATTTTTTTTTATCTGTTTCCATACTTCTGAATATAAAAAACTGGTCATCCGGATATTTATATACGAATAAATAACGTTGTGACAACAATCAGGTGCCTTCAACAGAGTGAAAGAGAATATGTGACTTGGTCAATTTATACGTTACAAGACTACACTGAGAACTAATGACCTCCACCTCACAGGTGAGTTGTATCAGGGCCTGATCCAAGGAAAAAGTTTAGGAAATAATCTGAAGCAAAGCTTCGGCCGGGGGGGCACTTGTGTCATAGGAGATCGATCGAGGGAAAAGGATTAAACATGACCAAATTACAAAAATCTTTTATTGTTGCGTTCTATTATGTTTTCTTTGATTGAGTCATGTTTAAATTTATATTAAGATTACATGTAACAGTTCACCAAAATTTTAGTTTTGGCACTCAAACTCCCTGGCACCCAAATCCAATTAAACAGGTTTAAAATAGGCCTGGATCAGGCCAAACTTTGTTCACACAATAAACTGAGTATCTTTGTGGTCAATTTTGTTCACTGAGGCATGCTATTTGGCAGCTTTGGTGATGTTTGTGGAGCTTAAATAGATACATAACTGTAAGCCCAAAATAATTTCAAAGATCTCAGACATCGGTTTTTTGTGTCCAGCATAATCAAAATTTCAGAAAAAGCAATCGTCCGAACTCTTCAGACAAAAATATCCTGAGCCAATTTATTTTAAGTTTTTTTCGTTTGATTTGGGTTGTAGGTTGTTTTTTTGTTCTCTCACTTTTATGACGGCTTGCCAACCCAAACAGATCATGCCAATGGGCGAAGAAAACCACTCTAAGTCAAATAGTGTCAGCAATATAGAAGATGCCACAATACAGTTAGAGGACAAAAAAGAGGGCAGCACAACAAATTGGCTTCCAGATGCCCCATTAGCTCATAGAGCACCAGGGCACAGGAGCCTTGCACTCAACCACCCCCTATTTACTTTTAGAGATTACCTGAGCACAGGTCCCAGCTGAAAGACACAAAACACAATGTTTAGCAGAAACCAAAATAGCCAACTGTGACCCCAATTCTGTTTAGTCTTGTATGTTTTGTAGTCAGCAAAAAACCAACCAAAACTGCTAATGTTCATAACAATTGAAGGGAAACACAGAAATGCCACTGTTAAACCAAAGTACGTCCATCTTTCTTGTCTGAAATATCTCCAAGCTAGCCAGGAATCTGTGCCGACGTCGGTCAAGTAAAAAATGATAGAAATAACGGCTATAGCAATGTCAAACCATGTATAAGGATAAGGCCTATGCGTCTCAGTAATTCCCCCACATGTACAAGTGGTATCGTTTTTTTCTACAACAGTTCGAGATTCAAATTCCTCCTTTTTATCTCCAGAGTCAACAGCGTCTAATGGTTTCAGAGGTGCATCTGGATGATCAGAAGTATTTAACACCTCAATGCATTCACAAATTTCTTTTCTGTAACTTTTTGGTAATTTGCATTTCCCTGCCATGTTTTCAAACACACCCGTCTGCTGTCAGACACTGGACAAAACTTTACACACCCAAAGACGTGACGTCATCAAATTGTGTGTAAATATTAGAATCGTCGTATTTTACTCCAGAAAGTGGCACACGTTCCCACAACTAAAGTCTATTTCTTTATTGTCATTATTATCACCATAACATCTCAGTTGTGTCCATTTCTTTTCACAAGCAAACACTGACAAGGTACTAAACGCATAAGTCTTGTAAAGTTTGCTGAAATCACAAAAAAAAGTATCCCGGATAATATTTCTTTGGAACCATTCTTTTCGTCTGCCCTCGTGATTCACAAACAACAAAGTATGTAATGTAATGTATGGCTGTCCGGCACACTTCCACTCCCGCCCTTGACCTGCTGTTAGTATATTTTAATAAAATGTCATTACAATCCAGAACTGTGTAGCTGACTGTCCATGGTTTAAGTCCAAGTTAGCGCAGTAAATCAATCTGACCTTGTAAT
>JAVFBZ010042802.1:0-10553 GCA_032466195.1 Katharina tunicata
TCAAAATGTTGGCTCGTTACAAACAAGGTCATTCACCGTGGCTGGATCAAAGTCATTCTGAGCAAATATGGCCAGCCGTCCTTATGTTAATTTCAAATAACTGCTATATTTCTACAAGTCCGTACAAGCTTTGTAGCCGATGAATAATTTTTATTTTAACGTGACTGTTTTAATTTTTGAACAAACATTAATCTTGTAACAATCAAGGAAAAAGGAATTAGTTGAAAAATCTAAATTTTGGGTGCGTATGTGACCGTAAGCTAAGTGTCTGGACTTCTATATTCCTCTTTAAGAAGAAACACAAAATCTGTGTATTAAGTGAGGGAAGAACCCAGTAGGATCTTACATCAAGAGTGTTCGTGGGAACGCAAGTGCTTAAAGAAGTCTTTAATACAAATTTTATTACATAGGACTGTGAAAGAACCTCCAGCATTTTATCTCGGGGAAACTTCTCAGACCTGCGGCTTACACTAGCTGTGTCAGCATCTCTGCTACTGTTTGTTATCCATGATCTGCGGTAGCAATGATGACAGTCAATATTGGGTTGGGAGATGAGCAGCTACATGTACTAAGAAACGAGTAGATTCTCTGAGTGTGACCAGAAGTGTATTAAAGGCGTTGAAATTCTCACTTAAACAGATTGTAGATGAAGCGCCATATAGTGAGAAATAGTGGCCTCTCAGACTATTCATATTTATTTGTTGAATAAAGGGTAATTTGTAATACACAAAGTAAATATGCCCTTTCCTAGTTTGACTTTCCCCATAATTCATCAGTCGATTTGAAGAATTAGAATCTGCTGGAAACGAACGAAAATCAGATGCTGTGCTGTCTATGCCATATGGCACATAAAAGGACTCTGAGAAACCTCATCGCCGTTGATGTGTGTCATCAATGACTCGTTTTCTACTTCTGGTTTATAGACTTCTTGTAAACCGTCAGGCTTTGTTAGGACAAGATAATGCCTTATTTTCATACCTCTTTCAACAGACCATGGCTTATGTGAGTTATGTCTAGCAGAGAGAAAATCAAAACTAGTGTTAGCATTTTTGAACTTCTTGTGCTCTGGTGTTCTTTAGAGTAAAGGGCATAAAGTAGAATAAAGGGCATCAAGTAGAACGATGAACTTCGTGTGTTTTTAGTATTCCGTCATTTCCTGGTGTAAGTGACATTAAGGGTTGCTTGCTTACAAGTGAAACAACCGTAAGTCAAAAAATCTGATTAAAAACAAAACAAATGCTAGAATAAGAAGATGAGTGAGTGATGTACATATAAACATTCAAATATACAAAACTTACTATTAAAGATCAGAATTAGACAGAATTGGTGCCTTTTCAATAACATCAGTTTTTATTTTGCTCTGACATAGAACATTGTAGGGGGCAGAAATTCATTAAATAGATCAACTAGTTTAAAGTAAAGATAGTATAAGAAATATTATACATTTTTTTTCTTTTTTCTGTAGGACTTTAATATGCACCCTGCTTCAAACATGTTCTTCAGCTTGATTATCAAATAGTTACTTACAAAGACATAATTGTAGGAACATGGTACATGTATAGGAGAACAGTTCAAGAATTCAGTAATATTCTAAATTAACATCAAGTAAATATTCTATATTAATAACATGGCACTTATCAGTCAATTCAGCATATTGACTACATTAAAAATGGTTGTATAGTGAACCGTTAGCAGTTCCTTACTGTGTTGTTTCTGTATCAGATCAAATGTAAATGGCTCTAAACAATGACCTATTGTTGCAAATGGATAATGGTGCCCGGAGAAGTCTTCCTTGACAAATAGTCGCCTCTTGGACAGACACAAACGTTTGCCATTAAAAAAAAGGACCTACATTTATATCTGCATTTTGATGGACTATTACAAAACCTAGGTACATGTACTGTATCCAACACAGCAATTACACCTTGTCAACATGATTTTAAATATACTGAATTTAGGTAAACAAAGTTAACCAATTTTACAATATAAAAGGGAGCTAACTCTGTCAGCAGATTGAACTTATAGCTTATTTACAAGATAATAAATAGTTAAAGAGGTAGGGAATTAGGAGAGGATGGACAAAGATATCAATCACACAAGAATAAATGGTGCATAGCTAATTAGATCTATCTTTAAAAATTATTATAAAATCACAATATTTAATAAAACTGATTTTCAAATCACTTGTTGATTTTTAAAAGATAAAAAATCTATACAAATGCATTTATTAATTAGACATTTTTTCTGTTCCCACCAGAGAAGGGGGATAACTCTGTAGAACCTCCAAAATCACTGTTTGTGTTTCCCAATAGTGATCAACAGCTTCTTGAAATCTGCATGAAGAGTCAAAGGACTGATCTGGATATGAAAAGGATTATTTTGAACATGATTGTTATTAGATCAGGATAAATGAAATTACATGATGGATTACTACCAAGCAGGATTCAATAACTACGCTTGGTAATATACAGAGAAGTAGCTGTGTTACATTCATTCATGTATGTGATGAGCTCTTTGGAAGTTTACATACAAAGTAAGGCATGTCATGAAATCCCCCCAAAAGATGGGAAAATCCTCATGGAGTTACTATTTTTGTTTGTTGTTTCATTAGCATGTCTCACAGCACTGTATACTACTAAAACAGGTGTAAGATGAGCTTTATTTTAAAATCTCTTCACTGTTGTCAAATGTGCTGATGGGTGGGTTGTTTTTACATATCATCACAGTCACAATTTGATGTTCTGTCATGCATTAAGACGGTCTTGTTCATGGTGAGTGTGACACAGCCCAGCCAACTTCTGCTCGTCCTCATGTCTCCGTAGGTAAACCAGTCATCAGTTTGCTCGTTATAGCATTCTATTGTATCATGATACCTGTAAGCATAAGATTAACAATTTAAATACCAGCATAGAAAACTTCAAAACACATTAAGAAGGTGATATATTGGGTGAAGTGTTTTTCATTTTTCAGATTTCCAAATAGATTTTACATTTGACCAAAAGTCAAAGGGGAAGGTGTTGTACCATTGAATGTTTTTTTAAACTATAGAGGTGTTTCCCAGAAAGATGTACAATGCCTTAATAATTTTGTTCTCACCTGTCCCATCCTTCCTCTCCACCACACACGTATATCTTTCCATCAACGACTGCAATACCAGGTCTGTAGCGCCTCTCTATCATGGGAGCCTTCCACTGCCACTCGTTGGTCATTGGGTTATAACACTCCACCTTATTAGTGTTCTCTGTAGAGGCATGCCAACCACCTGTGTAACAACAATTCAACGGTTTGAGAAATGAAAAATACTTACTGTACTTTATACAAAAGTTATTTCCTAATTTACATAAGGGAACAGTTTTGGATTACATCCCTTCTCAACATGATTTGATTTGATTTGATTTGGCAACACAGAAGACAACACGACACATTTACAGTGCAGAGAGCACCAGGGCACAGCAGGCTCCTACCCAACCTCCCTCCTCACAGAACTGTTACACCAAGTCATATAAATGGTTAAAAATGAATTGCTTAAATAGTTTATTTTCTTTTTCTGAGGAATATGGGAGGAAAGCATGTGTTAAACAATCCCCTTCTCTCAATTTACCAAAATACAAAATGGCTTTTGTGAAAAAGTACATGTAATATTTGCTTTCATTCTGATTGTAAAAACAACTGATGACTGCTGTATTGGCCACACCCTAGGTATGAATCTCGATTGTAATAAGAGTAGTTGAACTTACCCACTACGTAGATGCACCCGTTGAGAACACAAGCCACAGAGCCTGACCTGGGTATTAACATTGGAGCTTTCTGTGACCAGGAGTTAGTCTTTGGATTATAACACTGAACCATCTCAATACCATCTCCATCCTCTAACACAGCGCCCCCTTAACAGTCAAAGTTGTGCATTCAATCACTACTATATAGATCAGTTCATATAGGAAGCATCTTAATTAAATTGATCACGTTTGATAGTTTTCTATGAGGCAATTAATACAAAGAGAGGACATACATTTCACACAATTACCTGTATTTGTGAATAGCAATTGTTACTTTTGCTTCGTATAGTAAAGCAATACAGTCGATACTCATGGATGTTAAACTTTTATTTTGAGCATGATTGTTCTGTGGGCTTACTTCACTGGTGAAACTAAAAATACAATTATCAAGGACTCAAGAGTGGAATTATCGGAAGTATCTTGTCGGCGGGTTATCTGTGATGTCGTAAGGATTTATTTGTAAATAAAGAACTTATTGTGTTAATTATTTGTATGTTTTCGGTAGGAAATGGTCAGTATGGTTAATTCATAGGAAATCTTTTTATATTTAGCCCTATACAGCAATCGGACCATTTATTATTTTTATTGCTCATGTTTTAATTTGTGACCTGTTTTTTTTCATTTTATTGCTGTGATTGTCAACATTATCATATTCTTGCATTAAAACCACATGTATTACATCTGAGTTTGTTTTTGTAATTTCGTCATTTGTATTTTCTACTTCCTGATTCCCAAAAAATTAAATCCACACATGCATGGAAATCTTTTCATAAAACATTGATGCACACACACATACACTGAAATCAATTACAGACAAATGATTACATGTAATCGATCAGCAAACTATCAAGAAGAAAAATGCTATAAAATGAGAGTTTACCACGAGTATTGTTATGACATTCCCGGAATCGTTAAGATTACCTGTGACATAGAGGAGTCCACCACAGGCCACCACAGCCGGGCTGGTCAAGGCCATCTTCATGGGGGCTACAAACGTCCAGGTATTAGAGGCGGGGTTATATCGCTCAATAGAGTCCAGTCGAGACGTTCCCTCCCATCCACCAACAGCATACACATAACCATCCAACACTGCTATACCTACACCCAAAACAAACAAATAGGTGTAAGAATTGCATAACACCTTGACAGTCAGATTTAAATTATAATTATATAAACTATTTATTATATATTATATAATAAATTACACGGATTATATTGATATACGGACCAAGAGTTTAGAGTTCCCCAAAAATATAGAAAGTATATATGTTCCATCAATAAAATGTTTAAAATGGGAAACAAAAAACAGAAAGGGAAGCTGTGAAGAAGAAAGTGGATTTTTAGTTTTGATTTTGAAAGTGAGGCAGACCTGCCTACTTGTACGCATTTGGTGTATTTTGTACGCAAAACTTTTTCAAAATACACTTGTACGCATGGGTAACCAAATTGTACTCAAAATTTCACTATTGGATATGCACTATTCAAAATATATTTAAAAAAAAATATTTTAAGTTCCGTTATTAATAAATTCACTTTTTTGGCTTGTGCTCTAGCTTGGTAATAATAAGCATAACATCATTGTGTTTTCTGATTTTGTATGCATAATTTCTGGATTGCACACAAAAGTTCAGACACTTGTACACATTTTCTGATTTGGGGGTAGGCAAGTCTGGTGAGGTGGATTTGAGGTTTGGTGATATCTCATTCCAATGCTGGGAACAGTATGTAATGATCACAGTAACCATGTTTCTAACCAACCTCTTATATATTTTACTCAAGATTCGTAGGATGGAGATGGGTTGATACTTTCACACTTTATTTGTCATGGCCAATGAAGACAGGAATACTTTTGAATGGTTTAACTCATGCAGAGATAACATTTTAGTGAGAGGATTATTAAGTGGGCCAAAGTATGAGGTATGGACATGGAAAGAATTAAACTATTACATTATATCATAAACATATTCACAAGAATAAGTATCTTCTGAGGGTAAAAATAGGAGATGGTATACCAAGTTCTGATCTGGAGACATTCATGGGAGCAGCTTCTTGCCAGACATCAAACACAGAATCATATCTCCAAACGTTTTTACTGGCCAGGCCATCAGGGTATTCCCCTCCTGCTAGATATATACTACTCCCTGAAATCAAACACTTACATACATGTAGATCATACAGAAAATAATGGCTTTTAGCTAGCAACAAAACACAACATTAATCTTAGCTATGTATGTGTATTGTTTATGTAGAAGAAACAAACATCTGTAAAGGCCGTAATGATTTCATCATTTCATTTCATGCTATAAAAGTACTTTACCCTAAGCCACGTCTACTTATAATCAAATCCTCCTATTATTAGCATCTTTATTTGGTTAACTTGTAACACATAACACAGTTCAGATAAATGATATGGCACTAAATGGGTAAAGGTAAACCACACTTAACATCCATGGCAATAAGCATTGACAAGACACTAGACTTGTGTTAGAGCCAATAGAAGTTGGAGATAATAAATAAGGTAACATATAATACATGTATGGACTTCTTGATTATAAGACTTGCCACAGTTCTGTGTAGTTACTATTTAGTAACACTGTTCTCAAGCATTTAAGGTAAAACAGTTGAATAAACAAATTGATGTATATATATTTTTGTATAAATGTAGAGAAAAAAAATTTGGCTTGCCTCCACCGGGATTCGAACTCGGGTCTCTGGCTAACAGGGCCAGCGCCCTTACCGCGTAACAAGTTTAGTTCAAAGTTGGTCAGGGCTTCATAATCCCTACAGCCCATTCTGGCAGAAATAATCTCTCTACACTGTCATTAACCCTACAGCCCATTCTGGCAGAAATAATCTCTCCACACAGTCATTAACCCTACAGCCATTCTGGCAGAAATAATCTCTCCACACAGTCATTAACCCCATCAACATTGTTCTTGTTTTCAATGTATCTAACTTATTTATCATAATTCTCTGAATCGGGACTATTTTCACCGCGTTCTCTACTGGGGAATCTCGATGACTGTATGGTAGAAAACACCAAAAGGTGAAACGAGTGCAGAACGACGTCACACGATTGCGTCGTCAGAGTTTTTCTTTGCATAGTAACATATGTAAACAGACCCTGGGTTCCTGCTTAAATGCCATGATTTCCATTTAAGCCGACTTTAAGACATTTATATTACTCTGGGATAAATAAGGAAATTAAATAGTGTTTACAATAGCTTAAATCTGGCCACTTTCGCTGAACTATTTTAAATAGCGGTCTTCGCATTGTTTGAAGTAGTCCTTCGCCGTGAGTCCGTGAAAGTACGACAAAATGTCCCCCACAAAACTTTTCTTGTGAAATCGTGAAGGTATATGATAAATACATGTAGATTATAATGACAGTGCGGGTACGTGCCATTGTACCAGCTCGAGTTGTCTGAGGTCAGACTGCGTATCATTCTCGCTTTTCAAGCTCGATCGATACTGCTTTCCAACCTTAGACAACTCGAGCTGATACATAGTCGCGCATCTCGCACTGTCATTATAATCTCTATGTATCTATGTTTTTCCTACAACCGCTATAGAAATGAATGTATAAAGAAGACCCAACAGGCTTCAAACTAAAGTTTTACTAATATATATTTCAACTTGTTCAACTGTTTGACCATATGTTTGAGAACGGTGTTAGTAGCAACACGGTCGCAACCCTAATAAACGAGAAGTTTTAATCAATATACTGTCTTACCTTATTTAAGATACAAAACAACTACTGTACAAAAAAAATGCAAGAGACCGTAAAAAAATGAGGCAGATCAAACACTAAATTTGTCAGAATAAATGTTATGATTACTATAAAGTATAAATCAACAAACTATTAAAACAAGTCCACATTTACCAGAGACAGCCAGTCCATGTTTACTGATAGCAAAGGGTAGACAGGTGAGAGACTTCCACTGGTTACCCTGGAGATCGTAACACTCCACTGATCTTAATACCACCTTATCATCTTCTCCCCCTACAGCAACAATTACCTCCTTACTACCTGGAACCAGAGAAATAAACAAAATAAAAACTCTCTACCTATGTATTATGTGCTGGCTAATTTTAGGGCTTCAATTTTTCTCCAAACCAGGTAAAAATCACAGGGATATCAAGCGGGGATACAATGAAAGCGCCCCTGCTGTATGTACGGTAACCATAGTGCACACCAGGATGTAATTTGACGTCATGTACCCTATGTGTATCTTTTTTAAATACATGAATGCAAACAATAGTTAAAGCAAGCTGAACATAGTACCAGAGCAAGAATAGAATTTTATAAAACAAAAGATTTATTCTTCAAGTTACAAACTGTGCGGTAGTAAAAGCTAAGTAAGGTAGGTAGGAAACAATTGCATAATGATTAAATACCAGGTGGTTGTTACACATTTAAAATCAAAACATTCACAATTCTCCAAATAATTTGGATAAACTAACTTTCTCAAATTGTGAATTGGCATTTTGATTGCCTGACTCCATGCTAGAAAATTGGACTCACCTGTGAAATTTCTGGGCCTTGTTCTTGGTGATCTTAGCTCATTTCTACGATCTTCTAACAGTTGATAGGTTTTAGCCTCCTGTATTAAAGAGCGACACTCAGAGGAGCTCATTATCATTTTATTCTGTTCTACACAGTCATGAAGGAAATATGGACTGAGCTGAGCAAGGCGAACATGCTGTAAAACTTTATATAAATCAACCTCTCTTTCTTTCAAATTATGCTGTACCCATTTAAAAACAGCATCAAACACAAACTCCTCGTTTTGGACACACAGATTGTCATCTGATATTAGTTCGACAAGTTTTGAGGATGATATATTTAGATACTCATCGTTGTTGGAGACATTCTGAAAATAATTGAGCACATATTCTTTAGTCTTTTCCTGAAGTTCTGTACACGCATGAGCTTCCACGAAACAAAGAATACCCAAGCAATTTGTTTCATCTGTATTTCTTTCCAGAAAGTTACAACATGCCTCCTTAACGGGTAGCACTTCTAATAAATTTGCAGCTGATAATAAAAACTGTACATTCTGGGAGGTAATATGAACCTCAGAGGTGTAAGCATAGTCAATTAGCTGGCGAATAGTTGAGGGGTCAACTCCATTAATTGAGACTTTATTCTGTCGACTCTCAGCCAGATTCCCTGTGAACATGGCTTTAAAATATGGACTGAATGAAGCTAGGACGGTTTTATGACAGAGGAATTCCTGTCCATCCACACATATAGTAACATCACAGAGTAGTCCCTCTTGTCTCAGACTGTTCAGGCCTGTCAGCAGTTGGACTGAGTGTGAAGATTCCATGTAATGATGATCATCAGTTGCTGTATCTTCTGACATCACATCTGAATTATCCATAGAGCTGTCTCCCGAGTCCACACTCGACCCTCGTTCATGATCAGGCTGGGGTGTCCGAACATTGTGAAAATTCACAGGTAAAACTCTGTGACGAGATTGTGAAATTCTTACAACTGACATCCTAGGTGTTTATGTGATTGTCATTATTCAAAGTTCTTCATATGAGTGATTCCCTAGAAACAGAAAAGAGAAAATACAGTTAATAATAAAATGACATCTACATGTTAGTAATAGATACCAGTACTTTACATCAGAAAAAAAATCTAATCACTTCAGAACATTGTGTTGGTTTTTTGTTATTAATTATATTTTCACTTTTACATTTATATGTACTAGATATGACTGTAATCTCTAATAATAAAGGGGCCCGCGCCATGGCTCATGCAGTGGTTAGCGCGTCTGACTGCAGATCCTCCTTCGATGTACCGCACAGGTTCAAGTCTCCCAGTGGACCTGAGGTATATGAGGGAGTCACACAAGTTATCTGTTATGTTTTTATCAAATGACACAAACAAAATTAATTGTAAAAATGTTTGAGAAAATAATTGTGCTAAATGAAAATAGGATTTAGAAAATTCGCACCTACATTTAATCTAACAACACTACAGCTTTCAAAATGGATTGCTGCCATCTTTAAACTTGCGTTACTCTAAATGCCTACAACAACAGCTATTATCAAAGGAATGGAATTTTTCCTTGACATTTACAATTTGATGAAAACATTTTGTTGGTGCAAACTGATGAGAGCATAAATCTCGACAAAGGGTGGGTGTTTATTCAATTGCAAGTGTCATTTTTCTGGAAATCCACCGAACTCAATCCCTTTCGTAGGGGTGATAGTTAGCTCACAGAATTCGGAGCTTAACATATTAAAGGGACAATTGATAAGACGAATTAGTTTGAATGCTTGATGTTATAGGGTTGACAAAGCAGTTAACAGCAATTAGATTCAATAATTTGGATAAACGGTTGAGGAGCATAATAGATTAATTATTGGAGGTAAGTCTATTTGAAAGCTCCAAAGTCGCCGGGACAAATCTATTCCGCTGTAGTGAAAGCAGTTTGCTCTATAGGACTCACAATTTGTACAAATTGTAGAATTTGAACAGTAACCTCTCAAAATCATCAAAGTCTAAACAAATAGAAACGAACCCTTAACCTAATCTTATCCCTAACCCTATACTAAACATAACTGTTTAAACGCTAGTTTCAGGTGATGGACCAATTCTGCAATTAGACCACAGGCATTTGTATCAATTAGAGTAATTAACATCTGATTAACGGTTGATTACAACGTACGTTGTAGTTGTTCCTTAACTATAATGAAGAGAAGGTAGGAAACATACTTCCCAAGAAGCAGCCTATAATCCAGAAATAAAGCCTTTGTTTG
>JAVFBZ010042813.1:0-28246 GCA_032466195.1 Katharina tunicata
AACTTCTGCATTGTTTAGTTTTTATTTTATGTCGTTGCAAACATGTGGTATCGTTTCTTTTGGACACTAGTTTATATGAGAATCCATTTTCATCATCTTTGGATTCTACTTTGATTGGTGCAGTAACTGTGTCGAACAGAAACACTTGCATAAAGTTTCTACCACTGGGCAACTTGTTGACCCAAGCTACTCGGATCGACCCACCTGTAAGTTACTATCCAATAATTTGAAGAAAATTTATTTCCACATATTAAAGACAGTATCTACTACTGCATACGGGATTCCATAACTAATTTTAACGTTTTACATTCGCCCTAAAATTGGCAAACCGCAGGAGAAATGGTCCCGATCGCCGTAACTTCCAGGTGCTGTTAAACCTATTATATCAGATTGAAGTCGACCAAGATTTGAATGATTCATGTTGGTTTAAACTACCCAATGATCAGTTGGACAGCTGACCTCGTCCAAAGTACCAGATGCAACGTTCAGATTCGAGTTCGTAACTAAGCGAAGTGTCCGGTGTCCGCGGAGATCGAAGTGTGGCTTTCACGAGGCTTCCTCTCGGATTTTCACAATACGCGGGCAATACAATGTCGGCTTAGATGTGAAATATTGTTGGGTAAAATGTTAAATTAAATCAAACAAATATACTTTAAGAATACACGTCCGATTGAATCAAAGAGCCTCTTATCAGAAGGTAGGGCGGATGGTTGGGTGGGAGCTTCCTGTACCCTGGTGCTCTCTGAACTAAAGGGCATGAGGATGCCTATTTGTTGTGTTTTTTTAATGTAGATTAAATACATTACCAGGCATCATCTTTGGCAAAGCGAACCGGCTAGTGAATACGTTTTCGTGTTATATGTCCTGAAAGCATATATCAAATTAAGCCTAAATTATGCTGTTTTAACAAAGTGTTGTTGTATAAGTTATTGATTGGGTTATTTGTTTGTTGCTTGTTTGTTGCTTGTTTGAGTGGGGTGTATACACTTACAATGAAGAACTTGTTTGAGTGGGGTGTATACACTTACAATGAAGAACTACACATTCAATGGGAGAAAACATGAACATAAAGGGGCAAAGAAAGAAAGTTGTATGGATCTCTTAAACCGTACATAGTATGCAGGGTTTAGGAACATTTTGTTCATCTTGTTAGAAGCACATTTAGCAGACATGTTGGTATATGTAGGGTACATAAACCTATTCAGTCTATATATACGATTTGTACGCGTTCAAGTCGGCATGTTGTCGGCAGAGGGCTATTCATTGCACTGGAGCAACTTGTACACGGTTTTTTTTTTGTTGGCCTTTCATTTTGTTTTTGTCTTAATAGATCTGGTAATGCGTCTTGTAATTGACTTGTAGTTTGTTTTAGAGACCTGATCTGAATGCTAAACGGTTGTATGCGCTGTTGGCATGGCATACGCAACTATGCGAGTGAAATATCTGTACAATGACAGAACAAACAAAAAATACTCAACATAGCTAAAGCTAAAGAATGTTTTCAACGTCAATTAGATAATTATTAAAGAGAAGATCAAATAACGCAGCTAAAAACAAAGTATACGATCGATATAACCTTAAGATCTCTCTCTCTGTTTATAGTAGATTAACTCCCTTGAACATAATTCAGACAGAGCATTGGGTAAACACTAGGTGTTCATCAAGCGCAGATAAAGCAATCGGCCATGGAGTAAATAAAGTGTCCTCAAAGGGAGAAATTATTGATCCATACAAATAATGTGGCATATACAGGACGTGGTACAAGGAGTTTGATTGGCTGTCTGATAAGTCTAGTCCCATGACATGAAACATTTGATCGATTGGCTGGCTGGTCCAATGGTGTGGATTATATATGTGCAAAGTAGTACTCCAAAATCCCTTCAGCCGAGGTGTGTGGATTTAGACTCCACATTAAACAGCCTCATGGTATTAAAGCTCATACAGAACCCCAAACCATGAATACACTAGATTGTACACAAATATAAACAAGTCCAATTGTTTGTTATTATTTTTAGTAAAACTTTCACTACGCAATAGTAAGCGTGGATATGAAATACTTTATCCGCAAACTTTTAGAAGAAAAGACAAAGCATGTAAGACAACACAAATGCACAAATAACGCTTCAAAATATATCAAGGTTGGCACAACTCGTTTTTCTGTTAGATTTAAAAGCATGGCGATGACGCCTAGTACATCAGTTGGTCTTTGTTACAGTTGTTTGTCGGCTAACTAAACAATATCCCTTCACAATTACTGAGTATAAACAAATAAAGACGTTTCTAATTACTGCTTGTTCGGAGGCTATGTGATCACAGAGAAGGGAACAGTACGAAGAGTCTTAGTCTTTTATCTGTATAGACTTTACGAAAGCGGGTGCTACAAACACTTAAGATTTACTCCAAAGACAACAACCTACGTTAACGCTAGAGATTGTTGGGACAGTCCTCACACATAAACCAGTCATTTGCACACTGCGATTTGTAGCAACCATGTCTTTTTTTTAGATTGGTCAACATCGGCATAGGATCATGGAAGCGTCGAAAATATTATCTAGAAATTATTTCAACAAATGGTACAATTTATGGTGATAGGCTGTGAAACAAAAATGGCCTTGTTACATCTTTACCAAACTTTCGTTCCCCCGCAAGGGCGGTCAGACATTAGGTAATAGTACGCGGTTAAAGCGACTATCTTATATGTAGACTTTTTCACCCAATCCAGGTAATAGAAAAGTGACGGAAGCAGAGTCATGATGTAGAGAAATTCTGGTATAGCACTTTCGGTGTGACATGCAACAAAGTGTATTTTGTGTTGTGGAACTTTCATCATAGTTATAGTCTTGGTCAATATTCTCACAGGAAAATTATTTCCTACGGCCAAATGAGTCAACACTATTGAGCAAGAGATAGACCTTGCGTCAGTTGCTGGAAGCTCTGTTAACATGACGACCAGTTAGATGACGTTGCGTAACAATGAACTTCTATTATGACGTCCTGTCAATTTCTTTATGACAAAACGTCATCTAATGGGCTCTTAGGCTAATGTAGCGTTGAGCAACCAGCGCCAGTACGATGGCTTTGAGTTGGTTTTTCAAACATCACTTTCCACAACGATACTTGTTGACGTCGCACCATAATAGAAACTAATTGTTTTGAACGCCATCTTACTGGCCGTTTAGGGTAATAGAGTTTTAAACAATTCGCCCCCATAGGCTACGTTGTTCATAAGTAATGACTGATAATAATACCCCCCCCGCCCCCCCGCAAGGAAAGTTCTTGTGAATTGATGGCATGCATTGAAGTAAACACATCTTGAGAGAGCGGTCCCTAACGTCATCTTGCAAGATAACATATCATGTCCCTTTAGACAACTGACATTAGGGGCTACCCATTATTGGCCCTTGGGTGCTGCTCATTAACATTAGTATTATAAATATTTGGAAAATAAAATTCTATAATGAATATTTTTCCTCGTGTAAGCATGTCTTTAACTACAGCATTTGTTGCACTGTTTTTGTTCTTGGTAGTCAGCAGTTCTTTAGCTTCGTTTTCGCCCACCTGCGTACCCTCACCAGGTCATTTGGAAGTCAGATTTTCTCCTATATTTCTATTTATTAGAGTAGTCCTCTGAAATCTTGCGGGCCTTCCGACGTGCACTTGAAAAGTTGGAACTGAAATGAGCAACGAGAGAAGAACAAAATGAGACGAGAAAATAGTTCATATTTGTGTGAAAAACCCATTATACAAGATTTAACAGTTTACTTTAGTTATAAATTTTTATAATTCTTTTTTATTTTAACTTTGACACATGAGACACATCTTCAGTGTGCAGAGGCTCGATTTACTGTTATAAAACCCAGAACTGAAAGCAATCAATCAATTCACATCCATGGAATATCACCAGACAGACGATCGGCTTGGGGAACTCACCCTATAGTTTAAGGAACCATGTTTGACACCCCCAGTGAACACAGTGTGACGGGCACTCTGATAGTGTATGTCATGTTATAGCCGATCACACAAGTTATATTTGTTTCACTTACAGCTTCTATTTCTCCAATGAATCCTCGTGATGGGTCTCTCGATCCACCGCTACCCAGCTTAATTCCATCACAGAAAGGGGAATCGGCCATTAAAACTAAAGAGAAAATGTAATGGCAGAATTAGAAAATAGACATATATTTGTCAGTAAAGGAGCTCGAGTCAATTAACATATGCTCAGTTACAGCCTACTCTGCCAGGTTTAAATGGACGCCGTCCATAGAAACAACTTTGTTAGAGATTCAAACTAGGAACAGTATAATAGTGTCAGCTTATGTAAATAGAGTTATGTCCCTTGTCCTTTATTTAAAGTGGTTACAGTGGTCAGCTGGGCAGATTGCAAATGGCGCGAGTAATGCACGGTTAACGGCAAAATTTTACTGACTTGAAATGTTGGTTTTAATTACCTTTAAGAACTTTTAACATGCATTGGATGGATATTTTTGATGCCGAGAGATTTACTCTTCAGGTACGTTTTTTGATGTTTGTACTAGTTATTGTATCAATGTGTTTATTAAGTATTTTTGTGTGTCTTTCTCTGTTTACCTTGTGACACAGATTTTGAAGCTAACTTTTGAGTGAATTGTTGGGAGTGGTATATTTTAATTGGAGTTATTATTAAATAGAAAATTCTTAAAAAGATGTTTTGGAGAATATTTACAAAAGAAAGAATTTTTTTATGGATTTTGAGGTAATTTGCATATTATTTGCATAATCAGAAATTGGTTGTTTTATAAGCTGTGATTTATTGCGAATTTAATTGTTATGAAATATATCAAAAGAGTTTTACATAATGTAACGAATACTGAATTTTGAATCTATTTTATGTGTATTTCAATTTGTTCTCAATTTTAAATAATGAAATTTATATTATTCATGTTACTAGTATATCTGTATGAATTTGTGTGTTTGTAAAACAGCCTTTGTTTTAAATACAACGAAGGTTACTAAGGAAGTCTCTTGGTGTCATAGTCTTCTTGGTGCATTTAGAACAATCATTGTGACGGGGTATTGCACAACAATGATTTGTAGTCTATACGCTTTTGAACAATTGGCACCTGTTCTGTGAATGTCTTCGTTTTATCTAATGGCGCATTGGTGCCTTCCCGGGTATCGTTAGTGTCAAAGGCGTCAGGGTGTTTCATTTGCCTATTTGACTGGCACTCTAGTCAGTGGAGCTAGAAAACGTTAAGCAGGACGTAGAACTCAACCGAAAAAACAAAAAGTTAACCGTTCAGAAATGTCTAAATAATTTCCTTAAGTTGTAAATTCGATGTAGTTAGTAACAAAGAGTTTGCCAAGTCAAAATATATTGAAAGAAAATAATACTGATGTTATTCTACTCTTTATTTAATTATACGAAGACGAAATTCGTTTTCGCTTATAGTCACACGTACCACCAAGCCTACAAGGAACTAAAACCAACTGTTTTAAATATATCTTTAATCAAAGATAATACATACTCCAAAAAAATTCCGTTAAAAATGAAGAGACTTAAGGGATACTTGAATTTAAATGAAACTAAGTATATATTCCCTCATTCCTTACTTTCAATTGAAAATGCCCTTGTGTTTTTTTTTGGCAAAGGAATAATTTCCCTTAGATTGGATGATATATAAGCAAAGAATCCCTTGTTATGTAGGGTAATAGATTTTCAGTGAGTAACCATGTCTGATGGAGACACAAAAGTGGAACAAAATGAATCCGAACTGTACTTTTAGATCGCGATCAGCAGGCCACACTATAAGGATTTTCATATCAAACGATTACAGCAAATCTGCCTGGCAATCTGGTCAGTTGTATATTTGCAAAGTTATAGAAACACTTCCCCGATCCTCCCAGTCCACTCGACAACACCCCCTCCCTAACCCCTCACTAACCCCTCACTAACCCCTCACTAACCCCTCACTAACCCCTCACTAACCCCTCACTAACCCCCTCACTAACCCCTCACTAACCCCTCACTAACCCCTCACTAACCCCTCATCAATCAAGCATCATCTATATTATCTGGCTTCCAAATCTTAGAAGGTTCCCACTAACCTGATAAGTGAGGGACGAAACTAATGTTTACAGGTGATAAGATAAACGCAACAGTAACGAGTAAGGAAATACGGAAATGCTATAGTTTTTTACTTATGTTTGTTGGATTATTGAATAAAGAATTGATTACTATTTCAATGGAAACTGATTTTTGCCCGATATATATTAATTAACTGTGGGGCAGTGGTAACCTAATCTGACCAATGATGTTCGTGGAAAGAGAACAGCGATCACACCATTACAACTTCTCCTATCGCAGCCCTGCTTTCAACGAGCACTAAGTGAATGTTATATACCGTCATTCCACCTGTCTACACCTGCGCACCGAGGAGCTAAAAACAGGATGAGATGATTGAAGGTCAACCTTTTCTTAGTTGACATATGCACATTTTTTGTTTCAAATTAATTCTGCAGAAGGGTATTATTTTTGTCAGTGCGCCGAAGGGGGAGATCCTTAAAGGCGTGACATGAATACTACTTCCAATCGAAAACAATGTAATTTTTACGGTATACACGTCTGCGTAGGGTGGGCTATATGTATCTAATATATTTATAGCAAAATACATCAGGCTATATGGAAATATGTCACCAGGCCCTTAAGGTACAGCCCATTTTAAATTTAAATTGACTGTTAAAAAATTAACTAAACACATATTTACACAATCAGCTAAGAAAATGTTTGTAAAATATGACCTTTGTCAAACGTTCCGCAAATCTGGTGAACAAACTCCCCCGTATAACTTTGCACTTGTTCTTGCAAAACTTACATACAAGAGGTGAGTTAGACTCGCTTAATCCCATCGGCAGTACACTTCTCAGTGTGTGAGGTATCATAAATAGTGGAAATTAAATCTGGATTTAACCCAGAGTCTATGTGTATATTGAAAATGGTGTGTTTTGTGCTGTTTTACTATGATTGGAGGCCGGGCAGGCCTGTGCTGTTCAAGAGAACGAGATGAACGGGGTCTTCCAAAGGTTATCCGACATCGTTCAAAGTGTTGGTCTAAAGTTGCTTTTTTAAACAGCTTTTGCCAGTTCGACCATGAAATGAAGTTTGTATTAATAAGTGATAATAAATGATTTTTAGTTATTTTTTCCTTAATTCACATTGAGTATACGAAGTTTTGGAATTTAATGTTGCCACGGGAGCCACAAATTTCATCGAAATTGTGTCATTATCGAACAAATTTAATTCATTGTGAGAAACATTAATATGTTAAATCTTATCTTTTGTCTAGGCTGTCTACCTCTGGGTATACCTTCGATTAAATATTAGTGTTGCCATGGAAACCACAATATGTATCGAAATGACCCCCCATTGCAAAATTGTAATGCCCCCTGTAAAGCAGTTTAACTTATATCTTAATCATATGGTCTATATCCAGGTATAGCTATTTTTTAAAAGAAATGTTGCCATGGAAACTACAAATATTTTCAAAAGCATCCCATTTTAAATATAAATGTAGTTCAGTGCGAGATAAATGTGTATGCAAAATTTGAATGCCTTGTGTGAAGCGGGTTAGCTTGTATCTTGTTCACGTGGTCCATATCCAGGTATACCTATTTCTGAAAAGAAGTGTAGCCATGGAAACCATAAACGTTATCGAAATCATCCAATTTTAAATAGGAAAGTAGTTCAGTGTAAGATACATGCGTATGAAAATTTGCAAGCCATATGTGAAGCGGTTTATCTTATATCTTGTTGACATGGTCTATATTTAGGTATACCTATTTCTGAAAAAAAAATTTGTATCGAAATTACCCTATTTTAAATAGAAACTTAGTTCAATGTCAGAGGAATGTATCTGTGAGATATGAAAACCCTAGCTGAAACCGTTAATCTTATATCTTATTCACATCCTCCATACGGACGGACGTACAGATGGACGAATAGCGAGAAGACAGCGGCATATGCCGATTGGATAAAAACATAATAATGTTTTACACGCTCAAGCGATATGGAAATCTTAAATGGGTATAATATCATAAATAGCTATCATGGCTATCATGAAACACATCACGGAATATCTATAAGTTTATCTATGATTTGATATTCTCTAAGTATTCCACGGTTTAATTTGCCGAAAACTTGACAGCTTGACCTCAACATGCGGCAAGAGAACTCCATAGAGGTACAACGTAGCTTGCCTTGATACATTACTTGCGGATAGGGAGAGAAGGTTCCATCATTGGTCCAGACACAAACACAGTCTTAATCGCATATACTTGAGTGTCCCAGATGAATAAAACTAAATTAACATTTTTACAAATACCGTCAGTAGACAACTAACCCTGTCCCAAAGCAGGACTAACAACAGCAACAATTTGAGAAACAATATGTCTTGTCTGAAATCGAACTGTGACTTGAAAGTGTCCGGAAGACAGCTCGCTACCAACTGACCATCTAGCCAGCTCAAAATTGTCTTGCATTTCGAAAAGGCTCAATATAGGCTAGTAATTTTTAATTGTGACGTCATTATCTTGACCAATGAGTTATCGGCTGACCTTCTCCCTCTATAGCTGCTTCTGATACTTCCACTTTATTAAAGTCATCTTCAGTTGAGCCAAGAAAAGCAAATCTCCTCTGGAGACGAGTGAAACAAAGCTATGTAGAGTTGAAAATATCAACCCCTTTCGTAGTTTCTACTTTTCTGTTGTTGTTGGGTTTTTTTAAAAAAAGTATAAGCAAACTTACCACCAGCTGCTGCAGACTTGGTTACACCATTTGTATCTACCTTTAGTTCAGCCCCAGTATACTGCATTATAACTTCTTTTCTTCCCTGTACAAAAATTCAGAAAATTCAACAGTGTTAAAACAAAGGAAAAGTGAAACAGTAGTTTCTCAACAAACACAACTTTAGGAGACTTGGAATCACATTACCAATCTCTGATTTCCAGTGCCCAATGTCCACAAAGGACAACCGTGAAATTAACTTTAAACAATAAAACCAAACCCGATTAGATTTTAAATCCATATTGAGATTACGTTTTCTCCCAAGGAGTTTTGTCTATGACAACCTGTGTACAAAAGAGGTAACAGTTAAAACAACCAAGTTCTACCTCTACGTGTCGAGGTCGGTAGATATAATAGGGGAAAATTTGACGAAAGAGATTGTCTGCTTTGTAATCAAAACAGTATTGACGATGAAATCCTCATTATTTTAACTGTACTTATACGAGAGGGAAGGATAAGAGCTACCGGAAAGTTTTCCTAACATCGTAGACTATGGTGATAAGGTCGTTCTTTCGTTCGAGAATCATACTCGCAAAATATGTCATTTTATTAAGATATGTTACTGCAAAGGAAAAGCTATGCTATATTCTTTGAGACTAAGTCATACTTTATCTAATATTTAAAGTGGGTAACAAGCTCAGTTGGCCTTGGTGTTGAATGTTTAATGTCCAATTTAATTATTATGTACTTAATTACCTTCCACTCTAAATACAAATAAATGAACTACAAGACGTACTACAAAAGAGAAAATATTTTAAAACATTCGCAGTCCTAGATTTAAGAATACAACCTATTTGATTAGTTGTACCAAATACACAATCGATTTAAATTGTATTGATTACAGACTGGCAGTCGGACAAATAAATCAAATATGCAAAATATAATGTTTTACTTACTACTGATTGGTCACTGCTAACGGTAATCTCGTCGTTAGGCAATGTCCTTACAAATCCACGGGCCACGTTACCATCGTCGAGAAGTGCCAGCGTTCTCTGTGTACCTAGGCATTCAGCGTCTGTTACCACGGCGGCGTTAACAACGTTTGTAGTAGGTGTGTACACCACTCGCATTGTTATATCTGTGTCTTTACCGGAATTGGCATTGCTAATTCTAACTTTGCTCTGGCCGTCAAAAACCCCAACATAAATACCGGATCCAGGGTTGAGCTCCCGAGTTGAGAAGTTTTCAGTGGTGATGCTGTATTTGTTTCTGCTTATATCAATCACTTGTCCGGAAGGTCCAAACTGTAAGTCCACTTCGGGATGTTCCCGGCATTCTTAAACAACGAAAAACAGTTTACTTACGTTTGATTGTTTGTTTGATTGGTTAAAACCGTAGCCAATGGTATCTCTCCCAAATGAGAAATTTGAGTTGAAGGTGGGTAGTAGTAAAAGTAAAACGGAAAGGAACATCGGAAATATTCCTCGGATTCTCAGATTCACTGGTATAACCTCCCTTGTCGCATATGCGCCGTAAGTGAAATAATGCCAGTGAGTGACCCTTGTGCGACATTGGTACGGACTCTATGCACTTTCCTGCCCACAACTTTACCAAAGTGTTCCAAAAACATTACATCTTGACAACGATTTCATCGGAAAATTACCATCCACGTAGGCCATTTGTACTAAAAAAACTCCTAATAAATGGTTATTTTTCGTGAAATCCCCCTGAGCAATGTCACAAGCACTTTGAGTAGTGCAACCACTGTCCCTTCAACGCATCAAAGGCGTCTTAAATATCCAGTTGTTAACCTTGAACACGCTTACTTTAAATGTAGAATGACACACCCTTAAGCTACTTTTAACCAAGCATGTAACATTCCTGTATGTAAGATTTATCCATAACGGTCAACCCACAATTCCTCAAACTATCTACCAAGTGTATTCATACAAACGGCTATACGGATAGATAAACCATGATCAGATCGCAATGTGCTCACCTACCAGTATACTCAAGCCAGCAACCGAGCACCCGTGCTCTCACATACACATACACATACTCACTCATAGTTACCATTCGGCAAATTATAACGGTTTTGGTGTATTTTAGTATATTACCTCTGACCGGTATTGGACCCTCCACAGTAACACACCCACACACCTCATTGTTGTATTCAGTTCCTACAGCACAGGGCATGCTCATACTGAAATCTCCATCGTTAGCCATGAAACGTGCTGGATTCCCATCAACATCAGGTGACAAATAACAAGCTGCAAAGGAAAAGCACTTTGTGATTCATTATCAAAAAGTTACAGTCACCGATAATGAACAAGGTAAACATGTTTGAAGCTTAAAAACTGAATATTTTCATTGAAGTAAACGATTTACGCAAAGCTCTTTTTTTTAAATTCGATGGAATTAGATATGTCAGTCTCTTATTGTGTACAATGATGTGGAGGGTGCTGGTCTTATCGCTCGGTTTGTCCCTATTGTAAGCTACACAAATCATGCAATATGCCTGAACTTCAAACCAATTTTCAGCAAACACATATTGAAGTAATCACGGAGTTTATTATTCAATTTTATACTGTGAAGGATTGAATTGAATGTTTATTGAATTTTGGTTAGGAGGCTTCAATCAGATGTCCAGATTTCTCCAATGAAAAACAGGGACTTATCTCATTTGTTGTTGATTAATATTTGTTGGCTTGTTTACTTATCTCATTTGACGATCAATATACCTTATAAATATCCAATATTATTTATTATATGACTTGGATGATTAATTGGCTAAAAATGCGTGTTATATGGAAATAAAAGCTTATAAATGTGAACTTGATTCAGTTAACTGTATATTTGCTTACTTCCTGGTGTAGTGGTAGCGGGTTCACAGTCGTCATTGCAGTTGGGATTTATTAAACATCTATCACCACTGAGACCTTGACCTTCAGGACAGCATTCAACCTGTGCACTTACACCCCCTCGGCAAGTGATCTTAGCTCGACAGTTACTGTATCCTCCAACCACATCTTCGTCTTCGCGCCCAACACAAGGATCTAAAAGATAACGCAAGAAATGGTATTTACTCAATTGTGCGGTTAGAAATTGCATTTATTTACTCCGGGACGTACGTTTGGTGTCAATCAAATGTCTATCAAAGAACAGTTACCAGGGCGAGGTCAACGCGCTTACAGGACGTTTACTGTATCTGTTCATAAATAACTGTAAAACTCGACAGTTTCTCATATTTGCCATATGCTGACCTCTAAACGCCCAATAAAGAAGACAGACGTACCTTGTGGACAACTAGCTAGCTCTGGCCTAGATCCAGAAATCATCTTCTGGTTCCAATATGCCCCGACGGCCACTGGACGTCGGAACTCCAACCACGTGTTATCATCTTGACGCAGACACTGGTAGAATGAGAAGCAGTCATCAGTGGCGGCATACCCCACACCATTTATCATAACGCAATTGTCACATGGGTCGCCAAGTGGCGGTGGTGGCGTCGTTGTTGTGGTAGTAGTTGTAGTAAGGTCAACTGGTACACGAAAATAAGGTGACAATAATTACGTAAGAATCATTCCAATGTTCAAATTATGAAGGCATATGATTTTCTGGTTGAGATAAAATGTTATATGAAAAACACAATATTCCACATAATTCTGTATATAACACCAGCTTCAGTATTCCTTTATTTGCAGAAAAATCTAAATGAATATAGTTTCATAACTGAAAAATGGAAATGAAAATTAACAATTATAATCATTGCATCCAATGAAAAAATGAGTATATATGTGGTACAGTAAAGCTATCAACGAAGATCTTCGGCAAAACTGATCACTATCCTTCTATCATTTCATTCTAATTTGAAGTCTACCCTTTTTGATTGTATCTAATAACTTACTTGGACAGAATGACGCAAAGGACCTTGGAAGAAATCTCTCTGCATCGGCTACAAAATTTCTGAGTGATGACACATAAGTGTAGGCGCTTGAAGCTGTTGGATAAGTCTCTATTTGAGGAAGATCCGTGAATCCAGTTCCAATGGCGAGAACAGACATGTATATTGACTGTTTGGCTAACGACACATTACCGTTTGAAAGAGCCTCGGTATCGATGTCATTTGACAAAAGAAGTAAAAGCATGTTTTGAATTCGCCCTGGTTCAGAAGCCTGGGCTGCCTCCAGTCCACACTGAATTCCCTGATGCAGCGCATTAGATCCACCCCTAGCTTGGAATCCGGTAAAAGGACTGTTTCCCATAATTGTTTTAAGGCTCTCCAAATTTTGACGCCTTGTGTCATTTAGCTGGAGAACAAGTCTGGTGTCACTACCATAGGTGCAGATTGCAAAACGTGATTGTAACGGCGAAAGACCAATGTCGTGCGTTTCAATCAACTCCGAGAGACCCCGCTTTATGGCACCCATGGCATCTTCCACACTGAGTACAGCGTTTGAGGTCTCAATAACCAGGATAGTATCCACTCCATACGAACACACTAGAAAAAAGGTAAGTTAACAAGGCGTGTTAAAATTTAAAGGTGCGTTTATTTAATTTCACTTTTTATAGACTCGAGCCTATAACTACATCGGCGTACCTGAGCCACCTGAACGGTCGTAGTATAAGTTCAAGTGAACAGAATATGACTTGACCCGGAAATCGTGGAAAATTACTGCCCACCAAATTTTGACAGATTTAACTATTTTCCTTGTGAAATTTTCAAGCTCAAAATCAGCATAAAGGAGAACAGGCTATTTTGAATATCAGTAGTGACGTCACGGGTTCACCACCACAACGACATTAACGGAATACTAAATGTGAGCTAACACAATTAAGCTTTAAATGATGCTGATACCGTCACTAGTTATATTAATAATAGCTCGTTTTCCTTAATGCTGACCTTGGAACCAATAAAAATACGCGCATGTTTCTAAAAACATTACACAAGAAAAAAAGTTAAATCTGTCCAAATTTTGTATTACTTGCCATTTATGTAATGAAGTCAATTTGGAGTAAATTCTGTATTTTGACATCACTCATGAAACTTGGGAATAACAAATGCCATACAGCCTGAACCCATTAGGTCATAATTTATGGGTAAAGGCTTCTGTTTAACCACCGTTGCTTAAAAACAACGTTTTAAACTTGGCAAGAAAAGTTAATTACCACATCTTCATTATTAAACATTATTTTTATTTAAAAAATATTCACTTAAATGTTAATGTTTAGGGCCTATAGATAATGTGCAATATTTATATAAGCTGTGTTTTTATGTTGCTATTTATGTTTATATGATTGTGAAATTAACATTTATTATGATACCAATAAAGGGCATAAATGTATCAACATGTATGGGTTCTGAAGAGTTCAACGATTAATTTAATTAAGAATTAACTGATAAGGCTTCAGCTTGCTTCACGCTTCGTGTACTCACAACAAGACCAGATAGGAGTGTCTTGCGTGCATGATTTCAGGAAGATGAATAAAACCATGTGACTGGGCTTTGACTATTGGTGATTACCGAGCACGGGCTTAACTTAGCTATTTTGGACATTTATCCACACGCAAAAACTTTATACATTCTCTAAGTGAACTGTATAAGTACTGAAATTGTGCCACCGTTATATACGTTATCCTGTTATTCAATTATTAATTTTTGCATCTATTACCTGTATCCAAAACAAATAATATTATTGGTTCTAAACAACAAACTTCTACAATAACAGCTCATCGCTTATGTGAAGAGAATGTTTTTATCCTCATTAGCGCAAAAATAAAAAAGAATGTGACTTTTCGAAGGGAATGCTGATCAAACAAATATTCCTTTCTATATGATTTTGTCGAAAGTAGAAAGCACGTGTTCAATTTGCAACAGTTTCAACTATACTTCTATATTGCTTATTGTTTGCTGATGTTTCTCTAAACTAACGTCGCTGATTATATTTTAACGTTTTTAGTGTGTCTTAAGGGGCGACATGGCATTTCATTTAATCATTCTTTAGGGGTTTGGGAGTAGCGGAGAGGGTAACTAATAACCTAGGAATAACCTTACCTCTCGTGTGAAAAGTATTCGTTGACGGATAGGTTTCAACTGCACGTTGATTGATATTGTGATACTACCATAATTGACCGTATCTACATAAGATTGTAAGACCTCTTGTCTATTTCATTGATCAGAGTTTCTTACATTGATTGTATCATATATTTTTTATGTAACTCTTAACTTTTAGTCCTTTATTCAAATCGGTAAGAATTAGTTTGGACATCTCCTTTCGATGACATGTCGTTAATAAGCAGAAAATATAATTGAATTATCTATCAACGAAAAAAAACGCTTTTTTTGCTGGCCATAAAAGGTTTCCAATTTTGGACGTCTAGTATCCAATTTTGGACGTCTAGTTTCCAATTTTGGACGTCTACTTTCGATTTATTTAGTTGTTGATTTGGTACATATGACACTTCAATAAGAATCTTTGTGTGATACCAGCCAGGGTCGCTTCAGGGACAATTCTACTTAATCAACCATCCACAATTTCACAAGAGGAATTTTAATGGAGATAAGCTTTAAGATTACTTAAATTGATAAAATGAAGATTGTTGTACTGATATATGGTTATAGCCTTTTCATAGAACACACAACATATCTACATGAACGCATCTCCTACATATGGCGTTGTCACCCTGCAATATTCACGCCCAGCCGGAAGGTTTATGCTATCGTCTTTATATTAAAGTTATAGTCATAGTAGGATTGTACAATAGATAACACATTATGCACTTACTCTCTTTCCTTTGAGCCAATACACAGGGAAATATCGCCAGCACGAAAAGAAGTAAGGATTTCATAATGCGGCCTTTTTCTGAAATCAAAAGAAAGTATGGTATGAATGGATGGATTAGCATTGGTTAGCCAAGCAGACAACTTCACAATATTTGCCACCAATTCATCAAAAGACAAGTCTTCGATAAATATGTTTATAACAGTCATATAACACATATAGAACTCATTCGAGAGAAGAAAACATGTGTAGTAAAGGAATACAATCCATTAATATGTCTACTCTATTTATAATCAGAAGGTCAGCAAAAATTCCATTATAACACAACCTATTAGTCTTCGAAATGGGTCAATCATACATGTACCTTAAATGAGTCGTTGCACCTCAAACAAACTAAATTGAAGGTGTAGATTAAATACAAATCGAGCAATCTTCATGTGGCAAAAACTACTGCACCAGGTAAAGTAAGGTTCTTAGATTATATCTCTGACCATGGTTGGTTGCTTGATTTGGACCATGTGACCTTGACCTAAATCTGCACCCCCATGCGTTTGTGTATGAGACAATTACCATCAATTAGTTTGACAGGCGATAGGCGGATTTTTATTCAGTTTTCCCGTGTACAGACACTTGTGAGAAAGACTCGCAGGCAGACGCGAAACTATTTTCCCTGTCAGTAGGAGCATTTCGGTTCGCAAAAATGCGCCGGGATGCGAAAACACGGTCAAATAACCTAAGTCTACTACTCTGCTGAAGGCCCTCGATTGAACATAGATATAGATATAGATATATATATTTTGTCAAGAGTAATCACACTGGCACAGGGATATCGACTGATTAGAGTCGATAAATTATCTCATGTTCTAGATCAATTCTCAGAGACAAGTTTCTAGATAGACCTGAATCTCGAGTTGTTCTGGATAACCTAAAGGCGCATCTCGAGAAAAGGCAATACATGTAACATGTAAATTGTAAAACTAAATATGTGGCGAATATGTAACATACATAGATATTAGGTATGGGTTAAAATAAGGACAACCTGAAAAATGTATCGTTAAGAGTTAGGAGTAAACCCATTTGTCTACCAAATGAAGATAAGGGCAGTTAAGGGTGACATTGTGTGAATTCTAAACTAGCATTCATCCCCTCAAATATACCATTAACGCGATTAACATTTACAACAAGGATTCAAACATTGTGTTTTGGCGTTTAGTCAGGGCCAGGATGAGCAATTATATAAGCTTCCCCAAATCATTAACTGCATGAACTGCAGCATTCGAATGTGGAGTTAATTCTATATTTTGCAAAGTTTACTACCTATTCTCATCGTTAACAGCCTACAACCTTTCTACTAATCTTGTGGTATTTTTTCTTATACGATGCGAAAAATTATTAAACAACAACAACAAAAAGAGTTTCCAATGTTGAAGGCAGAGAGGTCTGCGGAGGCTGTATCTTCTCGGGTTTAATCAGCAATTCAACAATCATCCATATTTTATAAGCAGTTGAAACTGGACACAATTCAAACTCAACAATAAAACAAAAGTGTTTGGTGACCAGCTTTAGTTCTTTTGATATGACTGAGCGTAGATAGTGTTCCTGTATTCTGCGATTGGCTTCATGGCGTGTTGATAGAAGCGCTTAGAGGGGAGGGGGTAGAAGACTGCACACAGCAGTTTTAAAATGTGGTTTTCCGAATGTGTGGATAACTTTTAGTATCCGGTTACAGCCAATTCGTCCCTTAAAACGATGATATACATGGGAGATACTTCTATACAATTAACGATAATTCAATAAATATGAATACATTAGCCACAAAAACATTATGCGCGTTATAAAACTGACAAATAGATGTGAACAAAATGTATTGAATAATAAGTACAAACGATATGGCAAGAAAAGCCCACCATACAATCTAAGGGATCAACTTGCTGTAAGAGGATACTGGAACTTTTTCGCACAACTTTTCAAAACTGATGTTTACAGTCTACCTACTCACACTCGCTTGGGGTTTTCTTTTGTTTTCTCCCCCATCAAGTCTCAGATAAAATGACATTGGGCCATGTCTAAGGTCTACCTAACATTTATAAGGCGCCTTCAGGGATCAAGTCTGCATTTTGCCACAATCATGTTTTGACCGCATATATCCTGGTAAACGCCATTCAACCAGGTACCCTAATTTTAAAACGTAGCTTTCTGTCTCTTATGAAAAAATATGTGTACCCGTGTAGGATAAATTTAGGTTCAATTTGTATGAAATAAAGTCTTATTATTGCCAACATTTTGTTTGAACATCAAATGTCTGATTGTTGCTCACTACTTCCATTTGCGTAATCATTGCTTTGCTTCTTTAATATTTATATGTAATGATTCGAACATTAACACAAAAAAGTCATTTTCGACTTCATACAGCTAATTAATTGATCTGCGTCTTACCTAAGTGTGCATTTGGATAATTCAGATTAACTTTTTACGTCAGACAGTAGACAGTTCGTACAGTCTGGTTATTGAGAAAAGAGAGACGTTTTTTATTCCTTTGTATTTAAACATGTGAATTTAAATGTGAATCAATTAAATAACATATGCTGATTAAAATGGGTAGGCCCAGCTGTAACGGTACAGATTACGTTACCAAACAAATGAATATGAATCGGGGAAAGAGACTGATTTAGTCAATGATATCGGTATGTATTGCGTGTGTGTGTCTCTGTGTGCGTGTGTGCGTGTGTGCTTGTGTGAAAACGGCAAGTTGCTATTAACCCATCCTACTTCTCCGACCCCTTATCGCATTCATCGTGCCTAATGCCCCTGGGCCCTCGCCTGATACTCCGTCGTCCATTATCACACACACCTTATACATTCCGTTCAAAGAACTTCCGCTTTTTTCGAGTGATTAACATTAACATATTGGTTTAACGTGAACTGTTTGGGTTTATTAACTTTACCTGGCCTATAGAGAAAAAAATTAATTTTAAAATTTAAATTTGGAGTTATCAAGAGAGGTAATTGATAAGCTTTCATGCGGGTAGTCGTGTTGTCTTACACTCTTACTGAAAAGGACACGCAAATTAACATTTTTAACAAATTTACATAATTAATTTATTGATCCAACGCTTGGAGAACACCCCATTGTTGCAGTCTGTGGTCAGTGATGAGAGTTTTTGAGGAACAACTGTGAAGAACCTCTTAAGTCATTCTGTAAGCTGCTTGAATAACAATTCATATGGAGTGAGGATTAACGGAATCGAACCAGTGACCAAGTGAGAATGACAGTCTGTAGTCCCATATAGAAGCCAAAACTCACTGCGTGGTAACCAAGGCGGCGAGCTTTAATATACAATGTCGCCGCTCACTAATTTACCTTAGCTCTCCAGGTTATGAAGTACGAAATCTTAATAATATGTAAAAACATCTTATGAAATTGCAAATAATGTCCATGAATTAACAATGTTGTCGGTCATATTCAACAATATTATCAACAATTCAGCTAAACACTTGTAACAAGTGAAGTTGGAGCTAAATGTTGTATAGCTCAAGTCTTCATCCCAATCAAAGATAAGTTTTTAAGTACAATGTTGTTGACGTACCTGCAGCAGTGGTAAATCCTGTGTGAAGAGACAGGGCGGTCCAGAAAAGATCTCACCAAAAACTCATCTAATTGACGGGCCCTGTACAAGAGTGAACCTCAATATGTACGAGGAAATATCCAAACATTACAGCCGGGTCACGTGGTTTCAGCTAATTATCGTTTTAGCGCTGGCTGAGGCTACGATTGGCTGCAAGCGGCTTGTGATGGATACAGACATCTTGAGGCAACAGTACTTTTTTATTGCCTTTTAGCCCTCTACCTTGGATGCCTTCTTTTTCTTTACTTCCCAACTGAGTGATACTACCCTCTGGTAAAGTTTAATGTGACAAATAATGAGTAATTTGCTTGACTAAGACTGACATTGAGCTACCACGCCAATATTCAGTTGATTACTTCCATCCATTATCTCTTAAAACCTTGGCACGCATAAAGAGAAATTCAGCAAAAGAATATTTTCTTTGAAATTGATTCCGTTATTGTGGACAGTTCGAGAACAAGGGTTGTTCGAAGTTCACACGGATTGCTTCATGTACATAACATCCATACAAAATGAAAGATCATGCATCTTAAACAAACACGGATAAAAAGTCCTCCATGACGTAAAGCATTTCGTTGTTATTAATATATATTTACATAGATAGATGTATACATGAATACGGAATTCTTCAGTTTAATTTAAAATTAATCAGAAAGGAAATAACATTGCTCAGAAAAAATGCTAATGAAGAAATTTCCCATTTATTTGAAAAAGTGTTAAAACATTTGCATACAGATGAAGAGCGAGGTAGTTCTTTTGTATTATTAGAAATGAGAGATTCCCGTGAAATACTTTTGTGTGCTTAGTTTCATTATAGTTCTAATAGTTATTAGAACCATCCATGTATAGAAAGGTATTCATGTCAAACGCAATATTAACAACTCCAGCCAAAGGCGCTGATTTGACTCGTTTATTTTTAGTTCTTATTTTTTTCTGTATTCTTTAAAGATTGAAAAACTAAAAGTTTATCAAAACTAATCGCAATAAAATGAATTCAACGAAAATGTAAGACTTTGATCTTTCTTTAAATTTAAACCCTGAGCACGTCCACATAGGCCTTCAACTGTGACTCACAAAACACTAGTATGTTTCTGTCGTGTTTTTGCTGAATACTAATTTAATCGCGAATCAATGAAAACTTTACTTAAGTGTTAAAAAGATATAGTTCATTAGAAATTCTATCGCAATGAACGTTATCTCTATGTGCTTACGTCCTTATCGGCTACGATCTTTCTTATTATCTCTAAACTAGCACACTTCCCCCTGAGGGACACATAGCTTCACCCAGTTTATAATAAAACCTGCTTAGCCCAATGCCCCTATTAACACGCCTAAGAAAGGGCAAGTAACTTGACATGTCTTAATTTGTTTACACAATATACCAATATGTTGCACTTAATTACTTTGAGCTTCTTCACGAAGGTGGTTCTGACGCCGAATTTAAACACAGACACTTCCATTTATCCTTTTATAACAAAAATATAACAGGAAAAACGTGTTGGTCCACAAAAGATGATTTGCGAATGTGTTAATAGAAGTGGGAGGTTTTATGTTGTGGTGTAATTAAAGTCAAGCTAATTGGTTACGCAACTCATAAATTGAGCAGTGGCATGACACAAAACACTATAGGCGTTATTATAACTATAGCTACGTCAGACAAGTCATTAATTCTTAGATCCCTAAAACTGATCCTTAATCAAACACTTTACCCTAAGTCAAGTCCTAAATTAAAACCTACCCTTAGTCTGACCCTTATCAGATATTAAACATTGAAGAGATATCTGACGGGACTGTCTCGTTATCAAAGGCAGTATGCTGTATCTTGTTGGTGTATACCCCATTGATCCTCTAAAACCTATATTCCTTGCAGAATGTTGGCGTTCATGTTACAATAAGGTCGGAAACGGTACAACTAACGTATTTCTATGCTAAATTGACCTGCGGTTGCTTGAATGACTATAAAAGATTGGGAATCGATTACAATTTGGACAACACTGCCTTTCCACTGGTCACAATCCTAACCTCAGCACTTATAGTATTTTAGCCAGAAGCCGCACTGAATTTAAACTAAATCTCCCAACATCAACCAAACTTCGATCAAAATATTTCTTCCGTGTCCCTAAAATTGTTAAATACCTAGTAAAAGTGTTTTTGTTTTCTCAATGTATTTTATGGAATCGGTTAATCTGCCTATCTAATGGTTATTTATTTATTGCCATTAACCCAGAACTTTATCATGCTGATACAACACACCCCTTGCTAATTTACATTACTATTACGTAATCTTCCTTATGAGTTAAGCCCCTTTCCCACATACACGATTTTTGCTACGGTAGAGCAAGATTTTTCAAAGTAGAAAAATCTTGATGTACCGTAGCAATTCGCACTCAAAGCTTCACGGTCAATCGAATTTAACGTCTTGTTAAGACGCTATCAAGACGCCGTCAAGATGTTGTGCGACAGTAATGCGATATTGTCACGATAGTTTTACGAATTATTAAGGTAGTGTTACGAAATTGTCAAGATTTATTAAGGCGTACTACGAAATGCTAATATTGCCCTACGACGTCACTACGGCATTAGTACGATTAAGAAGACGCTAGTACGAATAAGTAAGACGCCTGTACGATTGCTTTCACCATCTGGAGCATCAGTTTGTGATGGTATGTCTTCGGAATGGACCTCGACCTCTATTGCAACTGACGAAACAGTTACAATAGGGTATGGATCCATGGAGGGGTGTTGTTTTAACCCAACAATTTGGAGCACCCTTTTGCGCGTCTTTCTCAAATTTGGCATGGCAGCTTGTGTGTTTAACTTTCCTATGAATCGCTATAACCAACAAGAGTCACGTGATACAAAAACTCGTTCTATGTGGCATCTTGTTAAAGTCGTGCTCGGTCGCAGCACCGTCGTAGTGGTATCGTATAAGCACTGTAGTGATGTTGGGGCTTGCCGTAGGTGGTGTAGCGACTACGAATGAGTACGAATAAACAAGATACCGTTACGACACACCACGACAACGTCAAGACAACATGACGACTCTTCTACGATACTGCTGCGGTCGACCAAGACTTTTTTCACCACTACGGTTCAACAAGATTTTTTTTAACATACCCAAAATAATCTTGCTTCTCCGCGGTGGTGCAAGATTCCACTACGGTGTTCTACGGTAGACCACGATTGTCTACGGATATGAGTACGACGCCGTTGCGAATGTGAACATTTGAAATATCTTGCTCTACCATAGCAAAAATCGTGTATGTGGGAAAGGGGTTTAAGGCTCTACTGTGTAAACTAACTGAACATTGTTCAACATTGTTTTCCATAATTTGCATGCTTTTCTTACATTTTGTACCCGTCTATTGTTCTCTGTCTGTATATATACCTGGCTGCTTTTTCCTCAGGATCCAGAAAGCTTGAATGACAAAATAAATAAGTTGTTCGTCGCTGTTTATTCAATAGTATGTCTAGCCAAGCCGCTTCATATATGTAGTTATCAACAGATTCCAGTTCAGAAAATTGTTCAGGCTGAAACGCTTCTGGGAATCGAACACACGGTTTTCTGGTTTAGCTGAATGCTCTTCATGGCCGGCATTTGCTGCTGGCGATTCGGTGCCTGACTGAGGGTTGTGGCTTTGAATCATGAAAGGGTCTCAGTCTGCAAAATTGTCTGATCCTAAAAACGAATAAATCGCCAAACAGTCAAACTGTCAGCTTTGAATAAGCAGGGTTTTTTTTTTTATCACATGATGGTGGGTTTGAGATAATTCTCGACTTGACCGAAGTTCAAGAGCATTTGAAATTTGTATTTTTGTTATCATATATTTAGATTCAATGTCATTTTTAAAAACGATTCCCAACTATGCTTAACAAAGTTTCACCAATAAGAAACAAGAAAGTGTGGTGAGTTTTTTACATACCAATGGTTCAACTACTACATTAAGCTACAATAAGTTTTTACTAATGCATCTCGCATTTTTTTCCCAAGCCAAATTAAGCCTAATGGCTAATACCGTGTCATATTTACTGTAAGTATTATACAAAAGCTTCAAATACTAAACTGTCAAAAATGTTTCACCTACGGGGCGAAGATACAAAGTACCGTCGACTGATAGAAATAAACCCTTCAAGGATAAAGGTCAGCTTGCTGTAAGGTATGGTGACAGGCCTCTTTCTCTGTTCAGGATTAATTAAGAGGGATTATCTCTGAATTAATAACTAATCTGCTTAATTTCGCTCAGTACGCCCGAGGGTCAGAGTATATATAACACGTGTTGGACCAGTGGGGCGTGCAGTGACATTCAATCTGCTGCAATCTTGAATATATATTGTGCTAAGATTTATAGTTAATTCGACCCGTCACCTCCAGCGATTATCCAGAGATAGCCAATATTGTATCACTCAGCATTTTGTCTGCTTCATTATGAAGTGAAAGCACAATTTATTTTCTAATCTTTATCAGCTATCTTCTAACTGATATTGTCAAAAGACGGTAATAGATTTTACTGATCGATAATTTTTATGACACGTTCTGACTCGTCCACTGGAGTTAACCAACAGGTCAAGTCCACGCAAATGTGATCTCAAGTCCCAGAGTTTTTTATCCTTCCTATCAATACCAGCAAAGGTTTAAGTTGCCTATCATTAGTACAATTTATTTGTTACGTAAATAATCAACGTGTCCTTTTAAATATTCAAACCCGATCTCAACTAATAGTATACAATCCTTGCACAAATATATATATTTTTATAAATGTGGAGAAAGAAACTATTGCTTGCTTCAACCGGAATTCGAACTCCGGTCTCTGGTTAGCAGGGCTTGCGCTCTAACCTACTGAATTACATAGGTTCACGGTAGAACGAGGTACTGTAAATGCTGCGAATCAAAAATATACACCTTCCAAGGAATGATTTAATCCCACATTTAAAAGTTTCATAGGATGTTCTAATCGACTTTTTCCAGAGATCAAATTCAGAACCCTCAGAAAACTTAAAAGTTAAAATGTGAACCAATTCAAATCCGGAACCAACAGGAAAGGGAGGAGCGTTGCTACTATTCAAACTTTGTGTACATCGGCTTTCATCGTGGAACAAAGTAAAGATTCAATGTAGACTTTATTCCATTTGCATACCACAATAACGAATCAATTTGCTGATCTCATTTTACATGAATATCAAAGGCTTGTTCCTAAAATGTTTAACCTATCTGACATAAACCTATTATAGCGCACAGGAAGAACTCAACTCTCAAGGACTTATTGGTTAAGACAAAGCTCCCTTTTGCATCCGAAAACTTTGAACTCTTGTTTCAGCAGTTGATAGACTAATGAATTAATTCCTGTTTAATAATGATCCTCATTTCGGATCATTTGACATTACAGGTGACTGTATTTGGTCACGGGTACAATGCATGCTTTCTTTTGCTACATTTCACTTGCTAGATTGATCGGTGTTCAATACCGTGCTCAAGGGTATTTCATTTATATGAACATAAACGGAATGAACATAAACACGAAACGTTGTCTTAGACAAAGGACCATTTTATTTGCCATAGTCAGAGGGAATTGGGGTCATTTTTGATACCTTTTACCAAACAACAAGCGTCTCTTGCGAACAGTACCGCGTCTTTACTGATTTCAGCTGTGGGCTGCTGAGTCCCCTTCACAGAACCCGGTATAGCTGACCTAACGCATTTTTTTTTTCTCAGTTTTCCAACAAACACCAGCAACGATAAGTCGTCATGCAAATAAACTACCATTGAGTGAGAGGTTAAACCCCAACCAAAGTCTCCGTTTATTCTCTCTAGCTGTTTAGTTTGACATGTTGTCGTCTGAATTTACCGATTCTCAACTTTGTCACCTGCTTTAGTAAAAACATTTCTGCAGACCAAATCTCGTCTGTATTCATTGCGTACAGCCCAACGAGAAACACCAATAATTACTGTGTCTGTAACGTTCATATCTTTGTAACGACATCAATAACCAGAATTTTTCTTTTTTTGTGATAACACTCTCTGATACTGAACAGATTCTAGTTCAGAAAATACTGTTAAGGATCGCTTTCTAAACAACACAAAAATATTTCATCAATAACCAAGTTTAATTACTTCACATTTCGCAAGTTACCATTGAACAGAAACGCCGCTTCAATTATAATTTTATCATTTAAGTTTATTTTTGTTAAGGTAGAGACTGATAACTTGAGATTCTCGCTCTAGTTCAAAAGAAAACAAAACTCTGCCCATGAACGTGTTGCCACTAAATGATAATAAACTTTTAATAACCAGTTGCAATAACAATGCTTACAGAAATGATGTCGGTAAGTTACGAGGGATAGGGGGAGTAGACTAGACAATTACAGTTGACAATATCTATGAATGTTTTGTCTAGCCTTACCCATAATGATAGGACATACCTACAGTGGAACCTGCTGACATGTACTGTAAGTTATGAACACAACGTTTCAGATCAGAACAAATACAAAAAGGCTTGATAATAAAATTGCATTTGCATATCAAATGTGAACACTTATGTTTGGCTGGTGTTACATGTATGTAATACTCTGGAGACTATATACTTTGTCAGAGAACATAACTGGAACTGCTTCAGCATTTGGTAAAGCCAGCTCTTCGGGGACTCGTCGATTATTTAGTAATACGCTATAATTATTATGTGTATGATGACCGTAAGACTATCTGTTCTCGTGCCTTAGACGTCAGATTTAGGCATAACGGAGCGGAACCACTTTTGATTTTATTGGCCCACAAGAAAGTAATGTTGTGATGGAAAATAATATGGATCAGGAATCGTCAGTTAATTCTTCTAATAAATATAATCCATAACATGTGTTTATGTAGAGTTCGGCAGCCACACCTATATATAAACAACTTCTGTCTCCACTGTACGGGTGGTAACAAACACATGACTAAGATGGATTTTCAACTTCTAGGTATGTGGATAAGCGACGTTTGGGTCTAGATGTTATGATTGCAATTGATTGCTTGAAAATGGCCTTAGCATCTAGGCCGAAACGACGCTTATCATTATACCCAGAAGTTGAAAATCCATCCTAGTCAAGTTTTTGTTATGTACCCATCTTCTAAATGCCGCTACAACAAGATTTAGGGGTGGTTTTCCTCCATGCCCCTGTTAAACTGTCTCTATGGCAATACATCACCCTCCTGTCAGCCTACTTACTGTCTCTTTACTCTCCAACCACAAGGTATTATGTTCCTTCTTGCATGGAATCTGTGTACTGATTGTGTCCAAGAAGCTCAAAAGTCCTGTTTCGTTCCTGCCTCTTTGCATCATGTCAATGTATTGTATGATGTCTGATGTCTGATGTACGTTTTTGTCACGTTTGATCTACGTCAGGCTTGTTACACCGCTACAGAGGATTCAAATATTCAGTGAACACATTTCCATAATGATTTCACTGATTTTCGTACTATGCAGCTTACTAGGCGATAAACAATTATGTCACTAATACTTCAAAGCTTTTCTATTGCCACTAAAGACTATACCTATTCCGTTGTAGAATTAATGTGAGGAAAGACCAAGATTTTCACGTAGCATAAAGTTGGCATAAAACACAATACATTTGCATGCTTATTTGAATTTGAAACTAGCAAACGGTGACTCTTGAAAGATTAATTCTATGCAATGATTATTGGAGGTGGAGGTGAAACAGTTTAACGTCTCATGGTGTTTAAAAAGTTCCCGTGTTAAACGTTGCATTTGTCATTGTTCTGAAGAAAAAGGGCGTTCCTAAAGCGTTCATATGATTCGTTCAGCATGTACAAAGTGTATCATTATCAGAGTGTTCCCAGCAAAATATTATGTTATGAATCTGGATATATGTAAAAGAATCTAAATATACAACCAAAATATTCATATGTCACACTGCTAATGAATATATAACGCTAATACCCAGTACTGATACATTGGTACAATATTTACTCCCAGCTTCAAATATCTTCAACCAGGTTAGCACACACTAAAACAGAATGCATTATAATAAAAACCGCTGTCGCAGGCATATTAACAGCTGGGTGGAAAGATATACACAGGTAGAAATATAAACCCTTAGTAGAGAGGAATATGGAATCCGGGATTCTCTGATCCGGAAATTATTTTTTGAACTCACATTATGACTATAGTGTAGAGACTGGTTAGACTATTGTTAAAGTTCGTCTGGGTGCCAAGTTGACATAAGACACAATACAGTTTACATCAACTGATTTTGTACTGATGGCAAGACCACATCAAACGCAATAAATTTTATCATCAAGAAAGGCAGAGGTTTTAATTTTTCAACTTTTGTCAGTTCATACTCCTATAATTGTTTACCTAAAACGTTTTGATCTCCATGAATCAGACCGTTGCAGCAATTGTTTAGTTGACGGTTCCATCGCTCAGTTTTTATTGCACTGTATACTTCATCAAAGTCAACGCACGTCATTTTACTCTTCGCTTGCCAATTGGGTATATTGTCAACCCGTCTCTGCAACTCTCTTTAAACTGAGGAAATCAACAGACAAACTATTTAACATCATTGCATTAACATAATTTCTCATGGAATGCCATAAGTTATAATGTTTTATTACTTTTTGTCAACAGTAGGTGGCTAGTTCATCCCATAAGTAGCAAATTTATCTGTTATTCTTTCAGAGCCAGTAGAAATCGTTTTGTTTTTCTTTTTAAACTTACTTCTCGTTGCAAACATAGTCGTTACTCTGCTGATTTTGCAGAATTATATATAATTTTTAAAATCAACTTTCATTTCAAATTTTGTCTAGGTTCACTTCAGTTTGTGTCCAATTTTCTGGGCTATCCAAGATTCCATTCTTACTCGTTAAACAAATATTAGTTTGCTCCAGAGTATTTCAGAGAAGAAAAAACAATTTTAACCCGATCTGAATATCTTGAAAAAATATTTCAACATTTGAAACCCGTCTATGCAAATTCTATATTCCAGAATTGTAAGAAGCATATATATATATAGATAAAAAAGACACCATTTTCGGAGTCCCTGTGTCAGTGCTTACGTAGAGAAAGATTCGCAGCCTTTACCTGGAT
>JAVFBZ010042814.1:0-10553 GCA_032466195.1 Katharina tunicata
GAAATAACCTTAAGTATGACTTAAAACCCCAAATCAGTCAAACAAACAAACAAACAAACAAACAAACAAACAAACAATCAAAGTATTAATGTAAGTAGTAACATCTCTCTCTGTACTGCACATTTAAAAAAAAGGCCTTGAAATTTATTTATTTATATTTTCATAATTTTTTGTAAGTTACGACAGAAACACTTTAAGAAAACTTTTCTGGCTGAAGCATGTACTAAATTAAACCCAGAACCTATAGCATGTCTAGTTGGTTGAGGCTGGACCACAAAGCCCCCTTCACTGAACCCAAATAGGTTTGCCTCCCCCCTGTAGACCTTAAGTTTATAAGGGATTTTATTGTGGGTTGGTTTTTGCGAGTTTTCTTCTCGGTTTTCCACCATACACTGCGATTGGAAAATCATCATATGAGTGAAATACACTTTAGTTTGACGTTAAAAACCAATGAAATCAAACAATCAAATTAACAGATGGGAAATATCCTGGAGTAGGTCTTGCCGACTACTCAACACAGATAAATTAAAGAAGCTTATCTGAAAATCAAAAGTAAATATTAGTAACTTTTTGTAACTGTGCTGTTGCACACAAAATACAAAATAACTGTTGTAATTTTCTGTTTACACATTTTCACATTGTTTTACACGTTTTTTTTTCTTTCTAGCTGCAATTGATGAGGATGTCTTGCGATATGAGCGTGTGAAGAAAAAAGCTTACGTGAGAATAACAACAAGTCATGGACAGCTCAATGTGGAACTCTTTGCAGACATGGTAAAGATAAATTTAGGGCTCACAATCTGAATTCTGTTTTAACTATTCTAAAACGTTTTAAACTAATACTACATATTAGCAGTTCCAAAAAGATGTTTTAAGTTTCCAATTATCAAAAGACACCCTGGCTAAGGGAAGCTTGTTTCAAGCTTGTATTGGCACTGTCATTCTTAGGAATGGATGAACCTTGTCTTTCCAACAGAGCTATTAAAGTCACTTCACATATTTGGGTTGTTTCCGGCCGTTTTGTAATTTTGTGATACTCATCGTGTAAGTGCAATACCCTTGAACATGGCGATCAACAGTCTAAGAGTACTTTGTCTAGGATTTTAACCCCCCTTCACTGTACCTGGAATAGGTTTGATCGCCCCTGTGGACCTTAGGTATATTAGGGAAGTTTTCAGGTAGCTGCGGGGTGGTTTTTACAAGGTTCCTTCTCGGTTTTCCACCATACACCGGCAATACAAATTAAGAAGTCGTCACATAGGTGAAATACTCTTGAGTATGACGTTAAACACCAATCAAACAAACAAACAATCTAAGATATTTTATAACTGTTAGTTATGATAATGGAAGTATATAGATTTATCAAAAGCAGACAATGGAGATAGTGAAAATCCAAGATTTTGGTGTTTAAATGGAAAGAAATGAAAACACATAGTCAGTCAATAATAGACCAAATCAAGTAGTTATGAAAACAGATATACACTGTACCCAGAAAGGCCAGAATTATACCCAGAAGTTGTAAATCCATCTCAGTCGTCATGTTTTTGTTATGTAATCAGCTTCTAAATGCCGCTTATACAAGATATGAAAATGGGTATACTTTTCTTGTAATGTAATTTGTTCCACTGAAAGTCACTTAAACTGAACTACATTGTACTGTAAGTTAAAAGTATGGTGGACTTTTCATGCTACAGTTTATATTGTACTTGTAGTGGCCATCCTGAAGTAAATGTATCTTAAAATGTTGTGGATCAAATATATAACTTTATTCTGTACCTGTGTATAGATTCTGTTTTGCTAGGTTAGATTTTGTTTAATTTGGGTTATTTTTATCTGCAAGAATCCACGTTTTTACAGTAGTAAAATTGAAGTGGCTTTCAGTGGAACAAAACATTCCTAAATTTTATATGTGAGAAATAAATTGCTGCATACCTAAAAGTTTTCTTTCTGTCTGTAAATAAACTTGTTAAATATTTTGTGAATTTCTGATTTTCTGGTATTTCAGGTCAGCTACATTAAAAATGTTCTAACCGAATCAGCTATACGGTTCTTTGCTTAATATAAACAGTAAATTGATCTTAGAAACATTCTGGTTTTCAGGTACCGAAAACTTGTGAGAATTTTGTCAAGCACTGTGTCTCTGGGTATTACAATGATACAATATTCCATCGCTCAATCAAAAATTTTATGGTAAGTGACATTTAATCGGGTTAGTGCGGTCTTTTGAACTCTATCATATTGGTACTGTAATTAGAAGAGTAATTGGCCATTCATTTTGTTTTTCATCAACAGAACAGCATAAAGAACTGGAGAGGAAATGTAAAAAGAAATTTGGCCTTCATATGGCACATTGCAGAGTTATTCCCCTTTTCTCTATTTTTCTTTTATTGTATATACATAATAGATTTTAGACTTTTTAGTTTTTAATGACAAAATGACGAGATGTTGTGCATGTATGTGTACAAAATTGTAAATATAGCAAGCAAAACAGTACTGTCAATCTCATTATAATGATAATAAATGAAGAAAACTAACTGTTCATGTTTGTGTGTTTAGCCAGATATTTTCTCTTGTGTCAGAAATTGTATAGTGAAATTGACTGTCAGCATTTTGATGTTGTAGATTCAAGGAGGGGATCCCACTGGGACAGGCAAAGGTGAGTTCATTCTTATGTTAGAATTTCATTTAAATCAACAAGTAAAACATCCAAACAAATATCCAGCAGGTTTAAGTTGTAAACATTGATTGCCATGCCTGATGGGCTAGGTGGCCAGGTATTTGTGAACTGCTGGGGCGTTGAGTTAAGTGTGAGTGATTGAAGCTGGGAGTAGAGTAGCGAACTACATAAAGGCCTTATGACCAACAAAGGCATCCTTCACCTACTAGGTCAGGCCATTGTTCTGCACACAGTTTTTTGTTATCTGACTCAGCAACCATTTTTTTACCCAGTGGTCTCCTCCGACACTGCCACATTGCCCATGTGGACAGTCCGCCTTTTAAAAGTTACTTTACAAAAATTGATGTAGTCTAGACTTAGAGCATGTTGTCCGCATGCACTGACACTGTTACACGGATCTGATATCTATCATATATGAGTCTAATTTTAAGTTTTAAATGAAATTATATTCTCTGTTAGAAAGTGTTTTCACTAAGTTTAGCGTAAAAATGAATATCTCCCGTTTATCATTAATATCCAAAAGTTAAAAGGAGAATTAATTTCTGTTTGAAAATAAAACCCACCCTTATATTGCGTTCAGCTTGAATAGATTTTCCTTTGAGTACAAGGTTAAACACAAATCAAATCAAATAATAAATTTAATAGAAATACACTCACACAGCTGCCTGTATGTGTTTATAAATCTACATCAGTAAACTTTTTGACGTACATACTGTATGCAGGAGGTGAATCAGCATGGGGAGGGTCGTTTACAGATGAATTCAAACCTAACCTAACCCACTCTGGCAGAGGGATTCTCAGTATGGCTAACAGTGGACCGAATACCAACAAGTCACAGTTGTAAGTAGTACTGTCCTCCTGGATATTGCCATCTTCTCGAGACAAGGCGAGGCCCGACGTAAAACTCTATTCCTCCCCTTGTCATGTTAACTTATTCTTTCTTGGCAAGCCAGGAGGAGTTATCTCTCCTAGCGCCAGTCCCAAAGTCATTGAACAGCCAATAGCATGAAAGATAACAAAAGAGGATTTATACAAAGATGGCGGCCAACACTGAGGAACACGAGTAGAGAGATACGATAAACAAATTTAAAGAAGTAAGACAGAAGTTTGGCATCACAGCTCTAACCAACAATCAAAATAAAGCATTGACATCGTTGATAGAGAAGAAGAATGTATTTGTATTCACCAAAACGGGAAGTGGAAAATATATGTCTTACGAAGCCTATATGTGTAAAGGCGTATTTGATTGGACAATGCGTTTTAGCGATTTTACTTTGAAGTTTGTCTGACAGCGAAGGGCGTATGTCAGAAATTTGTTGCGACATAAGAATTGCCTAGGGAAGTTGGGGTATAGCCAGCAGCACATCTCTCTGGAATGGATCACTGTGAATGATGAGGGGATTATAATAAAGGCAGGTGCTTGCTGGGCCCGGAGCTCTGAGCAAGGGGCATTGGGGGGAAGCCAAGTTGCTGTTTTAAAGGTGATTTCATTCGGACATTGGACTTCCAAGCTGTCGTATGAGTGAAATAACCTTAAGTCATGGTAGCACTAAAAAAAATATATATATATTTTGTCCACATTTGTCATGTGTGAAGATGGTAGTGATTAGCAGTAATTGCATGGAGAGAATTCTTATTTTTCATTGGGATCAGTGCAGTTGTTGGGAAATTGTTTATTGCAGAATTTGCAATAGTTTATGAAAAGTAATGCAGTAAATGATAGGGAAGGACGAGAATGAAGCCCATATGGACTTGTTATAGTCCAGTTATCAATTATACAGTTATTTTTTATTTTTATTTTCTTAAAGTTGTTGTAAGTTCTTTTATTGAAAGTTACAAAAAAACACAAATGAATATCTACCTTTTTTGTCTTTGTTTTTTTTTTTCTAAATTAAAGAAATTACTCTCAATGGATATCTTCTTGATAAAATGTATATCTCCCACACTCGTGCTATTTTAGGAGATTTTCGTTTGATGTTTTAATTTAGATTGTTTTTAGCTTAATGCTCCATTCATTTCTGTGGTTGGGTGGTTGGGTGGTAGCCTCCTGTGCCCTGGTGCTCTCTGAGCTAAGGGGCACTGGATGCCGAGTTGTTGTGGTGTCCTGTTTTGTTTATGTCATGTAAATGTTTGTCCTGTCCTGTCCTGTCATGTTGCCAGCGTTGTTAATGATGGTTTCCGTCAGATCGGACTGGTTATATTAGTGAAATAACATTGGAAACTCCAATCAAACAAACAAACAAATCATTTCTGTCACACTTCTTTATTTTCAGTTTTATTACGTATCGTTCCTGTAAACATTTGGATAGAAAACATGCCGTGTTTGGAAAGTAAGTTTGTATGAATACACTAACATCTTTATTAATTAACTAGAATGTGTGTGTATATGTTCACTTGCTTGTGGCTCCACTTGTTGGCCAAGTCTAAATTTATATATCAGACATTAACTTGAAAACTGCCGGTCTGATTATAATCAAGCTAGTTACTTATGTTCCATGTGACAAGATACAGCTGGGGATTGTGAATGGTAAGGGCTGAGGAGGGGAGGGGGGAATTAGTTTAGCCATGGGCAACAGTTATACTTCTCTTTCGGGTTTTGTGTTTGACTTGATTTTGTTAAAGTTGATTTTATTCAGGTATTTATATGTGTGAATGTACAAGAAAAGATACATTTATGTCATGTTGCGGGGATTCCTAATAGTGTTAACACTTTTGAAACATAACTTGAAGAGGTTGAAAAAATTTATATAATTTGTAAAGGGCGATTTGAATGGCAAGAGTTTATCATTAGCTATCAATACTGTTAGTTTAATAGGTAACATACATTTGTAGATTTGAATATATTTTGTTTTCATGTTACAATTGTAAAAGGCTGAAACTTACTTTTGTAAATTGTGTTTTAATATTTTTTCTTTCCTGTCCTGTTTCTTCTACCTAGGGTTGTAGGAGGGCTGGATACTCTGGATAAAATGGAAAAGATTAAAACGGGAAAAGCTGATAATCCAAAGGTATGGCAAACAATGAATCAGTCCATTCCAATTACACACAGGATATTACGTGTAGAAATTTAAATACCATTAATATGTATCGAGAGAGTTGTAGAAATGGTACCCCATGAGACCTGAAGTATTGAATGTGTTATAAACTTCTACTACTTGAGCAATATAATGGTATTTAAACTCCTATGTGTAATAATTTTTTTTTCTTTATGTGAAAAAAGATATATTTAACCAAATGTTCATAAAAAATTTCAAACCAAGGTTGAGTAATTATAATGACCCCCATCCCTTTGTTGTGTGCTGAAATGAGTGCTTCTTTCTGCAAGGTCATGATAGCAGCAAAAGCTTTCCTCACAATATATTTTGAAATGTAATTCAAAAATGTAATTACAAAAAGGGTTATTCCATAGACGTGAAATATCACTTTTATCGGTGAGGGAAATCTGAATATTCATCAACATATAAATAATAACTATTTTTCGAAAATGGATCACACTTGTTTAGAGATGACGAATATTTGAACCCCCTTGAATCATATCATGTTCTTGTTCTAGGAGATTTCTAACAAGTGTAGTCTTTAATCTCGAGTGGTTATGGATGACCTACAGACTTGAGAGATAGTAATAACAACATAATAATATGGTATTAAACATATGTAGCACACATAAATATACTCAGGTACAGGTTAAAATAAACAACACCCCTAAAGAGATATAGAAAGGAAAATAAATAATTAGCCCCCTTCACTGTACTGTACCCAGAATAGGTTCGACCTCCCCTGTGGACCTTAGGTATAAATGGGAAGTTTTCCAGTGGCTGCGGAGTTTTTATGAGGTTTCTTCCCGTTTTTCCTCCCATAGGCCGGCAACATAAATTTATAGTACGACCTTAAACACTTATCAATCAAACAAACAAACAAACAAAGAAATTCATTAGTGTAAGACCTGAAAGGATGGGTATAGTTATTAAATATCTGATACAGAAGGGAGTTTTGTCTTGAAGGAAAAGACCATGCAGCGATTTTCCAACCAGATTGCACTATTTTCCTTGTGTAATTTGAAATATATACTCAAGCCATTTAGTGGTCTCAAAGTCAGCATAATGTAGAAGGAGCTATTTTGAATATACATTGTAGGTAGTGATGTCAAGGGCTCAAAAACACAACAACTTTAACATTATAGTAAATTTGAGCTTAGACAATACAATGTAGCTTTACTTTTATGGTCATGTTGAACTGTTTTGAAACTTTTTTCTCACAAAATATTATCTCCATATACATCACAGTATATTTCAGTGATTTGTTTAGAATATATATGCATATTGGTAACAACCAGGCATCACAAGCCTAACGCTTACAGTTTTACTAAGGCACGGGAATGTTATATAACCTGCGACCTGGGATAAGCACTTGAATGCCCCAGACTCTCCTGAGTTGATTCCAAAGTACCATAGACACAAAGCGGAACAGGAACAAAACAGTTTAGCATGAAATTGGCCCATCACTTTATCTCCAAATATTAATGTGATTATTAAATGAACTACATGTATATAACCTAGGCTTTCAAATAGTGTTGGTTTTATCTTTCTAGCTGCCTTGGTTCAATGTCTGTGTGATGTTGTACAGCCAGTTGAGAAGCTTCTAGTGGCCTTGTTTATTGTTTTGAAACACCCTGCAGTCATCGCCGGGAAAGGCGAGCGAGCGCTCTCCTTCTCCTCGGCACATGCCTGGGCCTGGGGCTACTTAAGGGGCCCAATTCGTTGCTCGCCTTTATAAGACCATGAATCAAAACTTATATTAAATGTCCTATCGCCCGAGAGCGATGTCCGTTACTCCCGCCAACAAAGATCGCCTAATCAGAGTTTGTACACATACAGCCAATCAAAATTCCATGGCATTCCAGAAACACAATAATGAAATTCCACGACACCAAAAATGTTTTGTCTTGGATGGTGTTTAATGCATTTAACTTCTAATCTTTATTTTAAAAGGGATACAATTTTAGCGTGGGGGACGTGACCATCTTTCTAGAAGCGTCCATCTAGAGAGTGGGCAGTGTGAACCCCAAACACACCTGTTTAGTGTTAACTTAACTATCTTGCTGAACTATGAAGAAATGTTGGAAAACACTATCTAAACAAGCGATACCAAGAGTCAGGGCTCTAAATAACAACCTTACTTGCATTGTTATTTTAAAAATATTGATACTTTTTACAAACAAAAACTTTTTCATGTATCATGTTACTTGTTCCATATTTAATGTTTTGAATATAGAAAAAAAGTCGTTTTTGTGCAATAAAAACAAAAAATTACACAAAAAGTTAACTAATTGGTAAAACGCACACATGCTGCTTTGCGAACTATTTCAGAGCCGCCGCTTCGCATTTACTCATTCGCATTTTAAACATTGAATCGAACATAAAGTTATCGATTCAGGCCTATTTGTTCAGTTTAAAACAGATTAAGTGCCTTTTTAAAAGCACATGTTGCCGATTCATTAGGCAGTACAAGTTTTCTTCGAGCGATAGCGATTACGGTTTTGGTGTAGCAGTGTAGCATACTGAAATGCGTTTAGTAGCCGCAATTCGTATTTTCTCGTACATTTTATTTGATAATGTGGCATATTAAATTCTTGTTTTCTTTTGAGCTTTGCTTACGTCATGTGAAAAAAAAATATTGGATCCGATGTGAAGAAACTTTCCGTGTTGCATTTATATTAATTCTGTAATCTAGTAGCTCGCCTTGATGATTTAAGGGGAGCAGTTTTCAGGTGTGTGATAGCTCCCCTAGTGTCCCTCCAGGGGAACTATGTGTAGCTCGCCTGCTATTTTGCTTAAGGCGAAGACTGCCCCGTCATTACATGAAGTCTTAAACAATCAAATAAACAAAAGTATTGTATATGTGTGTACTATTATCAACACAGTTTTGGGTTTTAGATTTTTAAGAAAAATTATGAATATTTTTTTTGGTAGTATGGGTGTTTGTATATTTCTCTGTCTACTATTGTGAAATACATTACTATCATGTTTTTCTACAGCAATACCTCTGTGAACATTTCATACAATTCTAGGTGGCTCCTCCTTTACATTTACAATTAGATATGTATGAAAATATCACAGGTTACACTTGTTGCATAATATTCTGTTAATATAATGTTGGTTCTGCTTTCTTACAGGAAGAAATAAAAATATTACAAACAAAATTATTTGTAAACCCATATGAAGAGGCAGATGAACAAGTAAGTTTGCAATTGACTTACATGTATCTTAAGTTGTCTTTTGTGTAAAAATAAAAAAAAACAAAAAAATTGCAAAAAAACATATAAATATACTCCTGCAAATTTAATATCTATATATAATGTGAATTCCAGTTTTTATACTAGATAATACTACAATACATATCAAGTCTTTTGTTACACAGTAATATGAATACACAACATAACACCTACATGTTGTCTTAATGTTATTACAGAGTAGTCCTCTGGCTAAGGGCAGCATGCTTCCAGATTATATTCATACCTTCATACTTAACACTGGAGGAACATTATCTTTCCAATAGCAAAAATACCAAAGTGACTACACATTTTATGGCTGTGTTAAGAGGCGCTCTCTACTGTTGGAATACAGCACCGTTATATAAGTGAAATACCCTTGAGCACGGCGTTAAACATCAAATTATGAATCAACCATATTACAGAGTACTGAAATTATTAATGTCTTATAAGTGAAGATGTAATTTTGGACGACATGTAGTAGACTTATTTCCAAGTCAATATGAAATACATCATCTGTTGATGGGTATGGCGATGAGGTGTTCTGGGAAGGGATTAGTTCGGGTCAGCGTTAAGCTTGTTTTCCAAACTTTCAGCACCAAATTTATAAGTGTTTTAATTATGATGTATTTAAATACATTGAAACGCAAGTGGTCGTGTGGAAGCCTCCTGGTGCTGGTGCTCTCTGAGCTAAGGGACACAGGATGTCCTGGTTTGTTATTGTTATGTAAATGTTGTCATCGTCGTTTACTGTGGTTTCCTTCACTGGTTAAGTCATATAAGTGAAATAACTTTGAGTACGGCGTAAAACCCCAATCAATCAAACACATATTAATGGAAACACCCTTCCAAAGTTTTTGTTGGTTGTAAGATATAGTTTATAGGGTATGACAAGACAGGCTGAATTAACCCTTCTGTACAGGTTCTATATGGACCATTAAACAAAGAGAACTAAAAACTGATGTAGTGTATTATATCACAACAGTTTTGGTTGAACCCATATCATTGTAACGATGGTTAACAGAGTTTTGTCCCTTGAATTGGAACGTTGTCAACTCTGTTTTGTAAATGACAGGCAAAGGTGGCTATGTGCAATATTGCATTAAAAAATTAAACTGTTGTTCAAAGGTTACAGAACTGTTCTCAGCTTGCATGTTTATTGTTTTTCTATATATTTTTTTTAAACAGCTTCAGTCAGAAAGAGAAGAGTCACTACAGAAAGACAAAGAAGCAGCAGAAAAGGAGAAAATAAAAGCATTAAGAAAAGAACAAGAGAAAGGGCCAACACTTTTCAAAGCAGGAGTGGGCAAATACATTAATCCAGGTGTTTTGTAAGTACATTGCATTGTAGGAGGGTTTTACACTAATTCCAAAATTTGTTTAAAGAGGTTTTTCTACGGTTTTAGTAACAGTTACATCCTGGTAAACTGGAAGTTTTGTCAGTAGAAAAACACTTTATTAAATGTTTTAATATGATTTAATAGACATTTTCAATGATCTTGTTTGAGTGGCATTTAGAAGTTGGGTAAATTACAAAGACATGACGACTGAGATGAGATGGATTTTCAACTTCTGGATATATTGGTAAGCGACGTTTCGATCTAGATA
>JAVFBZ010042834.1:0-10552 GCA_032466195.1 Katharina tunicata
ACCACAACTTCCAGCATTACCAAAACTTCCAGCATTACCACAACTTCCAGCATTGCCACAACTTCCAACAATATCCGCCTTTGTGAATTTATCAGAGTATTTGCTTGTATATAACGTATAGTAGTGTTCAGGTAGAAACATGCATACAGCCTTAACAGTACCTCAAAACTTGAGCCCTTTTAGAAAATGTCAACGCACTGTTCAAGTAGTTTCTGTATATAGCCAAAAAACGCCTTAACAATTTAACTCTCAGCCGTTTGAGAATGTGCCCACATCAGTCAGAAACTGATACGTGGAATCATTGATATATTTACAAGATAGAGATAAAAGTAATTAAAATTTATATTTAAAAAATGACGCGTTTTCCCGCAAACTTTAGATTGCTACGATGAATTTGCCAAATTACTATCAGTATTTGATATCAGTTGTAACGTACCACGAAATCTTGTCGTGTATGGTGAACAAGAAAGCATTTATCGCGGCCGCGCTAATGTTCCTCGATCTGATATAACTGCCGTACGAGAGGCGTCAATTAGAGATAAACAGGCTGATGATTGCAGACCGTACTGAGGGGGATCATAGCTTATCTTTCTACCCGATACTAGCCACGCGCCAACGTCAAGTAGCCGCGAAGGACCAGAAGTTTTGGATGGAAAAGTAGAGATAATAAATGAGATAGAATCTAACATCATCGGGTAAATTGAGACTAAATTCTCTCCTTTCCTTCTATCGCCTGGCATCTGGCATGCACATTATTGGAATAAGGTTAAAGGTCACTTTTCCAAGTAAGTTGTTTGTCCGTGCTGTGGTAGCACGCCATATCTCAGAAGAAAAAAAAAAAAACTCGTGAGCGATCTTACGTGTTATGTTTCAACTCTGTCATACTTGTACTTATATATGATATCATCAATCTAAATTTAAAAATAAAAACTCTAAGTAACATAAAGGTTATATAGATTTTTTGCTTTCAAACGATTTAAGAAAACACAAATCGACGCAATGCGAGTTAATAAATTTATGAAAATGCAAGTCACCTGAAAATCCCAAGTTGAATATGAATAAGTTCAAAATTCCACTCATCATAAGTGTCCTAATACAGTACTTCAAGTCCTCGAATGCACTAAGCACATCATCTCGGACGTGATAAGATCATCGCCATTTTGGCCGGATTTTTTTTCACAGCCTGTGTATGATTCCATAGTTTCCATCTGTTTTACATTCAGAATATAAATTGCTCCTAAACTAAACTTTGTGCGTCTAAAGCCATATGACATTTTCTGGGTTACTCCATGTTTGCTTATGTATTTATTGTGCATACGGCGGTAAATAGGCTTCCGGCGAACGAAATGTCAGATTTAAGGCATATTCATACACCTGTCATGGCCGAGCTTCATGATGACAGCAAAATAACGAGAAATCACGCGAGGTTTTGCAGATTGTATCCCAAAAGCTACCCTGGTCAGTTACCAGAGTCACATGGGTTATGCCAGGCTCATATTTGTGTGTGTGGTTTTTAAGGGTTGTACTGGCGAGATTGTTCTGAATTTAGCTAAAACGACGGCTAATACTCGGGGTCCCAAGGTGCTGCCCTGATAGAAAGTATGGTTAACCAAGCAGACCACCATATTGTTCATGCCAGTCTCAGGAAACGCTTCTCGAAATAATACTATCAAAATTTTGAAAATAATTCTCCTAGCCCATTGTAGATTCTGCATAGAAAAAAAGGAACAACTTACAACAAATATAACAGTTAACAGAAGTTCCAAGTAAATTTCTTTGCAGTTTCATGTTGATTTTTTGGGGTTGTTTCTTAAAGCACATCATCAACATTTCTTAACTTTCCAAAACAGTTAATATTTAAATTCGTGGAAAGATTGTATAGAAAACCCTAATGCAAATTTGTTGAAATATACTACTGCGAGAAGAAAAAACAACAATAACAGAAAAAATGCTGTATTGTAGATCTTGTTAAAATGTTTATGTCACAGATTTAACTTAGACCATGGCCCAAATTAAATAAACTATTTAATTATTATTTTAAATTGAAAATGATTTTTAAAACCAAAAGTGAAAGAGTTTTTAATGCTTCGTTAATTGAAATCAAATAGTTTTTGAATGCGATGAGTTTTACACACAAAGTTGTTATCAACTTTAAAATTATTTTCCTTTTGTAAATCGTTATGTTTTGAATTTTGGTATATATTTAGAAAGTATGTAAGGAGCTTTTAAGCAATGCACTCTTTGTTTGGGTTCAGTAAGCGATAGACTCACGAAGTTAACACCGTATCTAAAAAATAAGATATGAACTTTCAGATTCCGCAGGGTGGATATTTTTTTGATTTTTTATTACGCGGAGTTAGAGGTCGTTGAAAGGGCAGGTAAATAATTTTAGTACACGTCGCCATTTTCCTGCTCGCCACTTTGTTGTGGCGAGTACTGTGACGTGAATTGGGCTTGTAGCCGATTGTGTTATCCATGCATATCTCCTTATTTGGAAAATTATTTTTGCAGATACGGAAAATCGTCCGGAAATAGCCGAAGTTGTCGGGTCAGATGTTACAATTCAAAGCACATGTTGTCAAATGCTAACACTAACCCTAACTCTAACCCTAACCCTAATACCTAACCCTATGTCTTTTTTACAGATTGATTAATGTTTAACTTACCCTAACCCTAACACCTAACCCTAAGTCTTTTTTACAGGTTAATTAAATTTTAACTTTGAACATTTTCAGTTGTTGTTGTAACATCTGCGAACAAGTCATTAAATCACCGACAAAACTACGTTCGTTCCACTGTAAGCAAACAATTCCATTGGCTTTTCCAAATGAGGAGATATGCACGGATAACACAAACGATCATATGAGCCCTACTCCCAGGAGACACACAAACATATCATACGGGAATTCCTCTCGGACAAGATAGGTGATAAGCATATCGATTCAGTTGGTGACATTTCTTAGAATGACGAAGCGGGAGTTTGGTCAGGATTGACTGGTGTCGTTACCAGCTGGCTATAGTCACTGCTCGATTGAGCTTGTAGTCGAGGGCAAATATAAATATCAGAAGTTATAAAATAAATCAGAATCTCAAATGTAAAAAAAAATAATACTGCAGTATACAGCTGCATTTCGTTTTAATTTTGGACGTTTGTACATCGGATTAATGCCGAACTGTTGCAATTTACTTCAAACAATTCAGAAAGGAAATGTTCAGAATAACGCTTTGAGTTGCGGTTGGGAAGTTGTTTTCGTTTCACGTTCTATAACTCGATGCTTTAATATCTCAGATTGGAAATCACTGTCCGTCTGCTTTTGATCTGGGTTACATGTGAAATTTGTACATCCACATGTAGGGCACTTAGTCAGTTCCATTCCCAATGCAAGATTGTTACAAAATTGTCTCTAAAATTCGATTAAATCGTTCATTACCAGTCTTGTGTACCCCACTCCAGCATGTCTAAATGGTGCAACCTGTAAACTATCGGCCCAATTCACGTCACACGCGGAAACCACCGAATCAACTCGGTGAAGCTCGGGCGGTTTCTTCAAAGTGAAAACGGCAAGATGTCTGCGAAAAAAAATCAACAAAGTATCTGTTTGGTGGTTTGGAAAGCCATTGTTCTATATTTTTGTCATGCAATTGTAGTCTGACTTCGTAAGCCTTTTACTGTAAGCTATAAATGTTCAATATGGCCTTTTAAAGATGGATCGATATTATCACTGGTATTTTAGTGAAAGGATTGATTGATTGGTGTCAACTTGCTTGTGTGTATTATGTAACACTACCAAAGTTTGACTATGTTTAAAAAATACTGTTGCTCCAATGTAAAATGGCGGGTGGTTTGACAGGAGCTTCCTGTGCCCTGGTGCTCTCTGAGCTAAGGTGCATGGCATCAGAAAGCAGATTTGTTTTTGTGTCCTGTTTTTCATCCTGTAATCGTGTTGTAGTTCAGCAGTGGTAACCTTTACCCATTGGGCTGGTACGCCGTGATATGAGTGAAATAACCTCAAGAACGGCGTAAGATCCTGAATCAAACAAACCTATGCTAAGTATGACAGTATAAATGCAAGCTCACTCTATATACATACTACCCTTCGCCGGAAAGGCACCATTGCAACTTAGACCAGTAAACCTTATAAAACGTATATAGTAGACACAGACCGTTTCTTAGACATAGCTTAAAGATGGGCCTATACAAGTGACTTCTGTGGCATTTGTTGAAAGAGAACGGGAGTGATATATTTCTTCAGCAGGATTTATAACCCATAAACATTCCGCGTGTCTACAATGAATGCTTTCACCTCGAACCTTAAAGTAACACAGCTGGCTTTTCGTCTAAACACCACAGCACACCTGTTTATAACTCTTAATAGACTAAGCTTACTGTTGGACACAAAAATATATCCACAAAAGGCGTACTCGACTTACTTTCTTATAGATGTCAGGGATCGTCACTAATAACATGGATCAACATGCTTTGGGAGTGCGTAAAGACCTTTTTTTACACAAATATATTGACCATATGTGATACCAATGTGCCTGGTTCGAATTCCGGTGGAGGCATGCATAATTCTCTTTTTCTACTTACGCGCATAATACATAATTATTGTCAGAATGTAAGCATGTAATATGACAAGATTCATAGTGATTGGATGCAATTTTATGTGATGCTAATTAAGTAGGTCATCGATTTACATGGTAACACATTTAATCTAATGATCGATCAGAAAATAGGACATATGCCTAATCATCTAATAATAACAACATTTTTTTAAAATATTGGGATTATAACAGCATTTTAAATTCAGTCTCTTACCTGGTAAGCTAGTGAAAAGTTTTGTGTTTTTAAAAATTAAGATAGGTTCGATGGTTGGGGTAGGTGCTAAGAAATTACTATTGTAGATTTGTCGCCGGGGTCTGAGAGTATAGGGGGTTCTATTTTCTCAAAGGACCGTTAAATGTCTGATTACGTATATTTATTTAAAAAAATGTAGTCACAATTATTAAACTCACTAGACTACATGGTAAGCCCCTTTCAATGTATCAGTTGAGATTCGAGTCTCTTGTCTACCTAAGGTGTGCATGGGAAATTTCCGACGGCAGCAGAGATCGCGGCTATTTTTCCATGAGGTTTCTCCGGGAAATGCAAGGCTGTTATATCAGGAAATAGGCCTACCCTTGAGTAGGACGTTAACATCAATCAAACATCAAATTACGAAATCGACACTAATTTATTATGTTGTTGCCTGTTGGTAAAGTAAATTCAGCTTGTATGACGAACTTTGTTTTAGTTATCGGACAAATGAGTATTACCTAGAAATTGTTTCAAATGCTTATGTTTATTTTTATTTTGTAGTTTACCTACTGGTTTGACAGATTAAGTTCTTTGGACGAGAACTTGTTGTATAATCCTCTGTTGAGTATACCATCAACTGGGCTCATTCCTTCAAAAACCACAGGTAGGCCCTTTAGTAGAATTCGTGTCAGACGGACGAATATACTAGCTCCATTTCTGGACTGAATTCGGATATTTATTATCATTTTCAAGAAAGAGCCGAATGTGTTTCCAAAGTATGACTGCCAGTCATAAATAGTTGGCCTATAGTTTGTGAAATAAGACACAACCAGTGGAACTTCTGTTATTGTATCCTAATTAGAACCTAATATTTACTAATTAGAGGATAATAGAGGGACCACGTTTTAGATGTTTTTCTAAAAAAATAATAAGTAATATTTAGAAAATCTTTCAAAAGAAGAAAAATTTACGACGGGCCGCTCTACTCTTCCGTGAGAGTAAAACACGTCCTTATATACGACCACAAGCCTATCCAATATAACAACTAGTCAGCACTTCATTATGTAAGAATACTAGTTGAAGATTGATGAGGAAACGTTTAACTCTATTCGAGAAATGGATGTGCTAAGGTGTTGATAACTCGCGTTATCCATGTGAATTAGCGAGACTTTGTTGACGTTGACTTCCGGCGTTTTACTACTGAAGTATTTTTAACGCCTATTTTCAGACACAAAAGCAATTGTTTTTTGCTTTACTGTACAGAAATTCTGTAAATAGTTTGAAGACTGCAGAATCTGTTAATTTGTGAACAAATGACAGGAATGTTGTCTGCTTGCAAACGATTCCTCTTCAAAGATAGACTAATGCGAACTATGTTGTTTGTGTTAATCTCTACCACTTTCGCGGTGTCAAAGCTAATCAATCTTTGAACTGCACTGCTTTAGTGTGCGGATGGTGTGATCATAACAACAGAATCATTCGTTTCCTTTGATATTTATGTATTTTCCAATTTTTTTTTAATTTAAGTCTCCTCGCGATTTTCTATATTGAAATACCGAGGCTACCAATGGGAAATAATTGAGCTTGATCCTAGCTACTTTATTAAACAGTTGGTGAAGCTAAACTGTGGATCAGCAAGACTTTAACTTCATCTTACACAAGACTTAAGATTGAGCATTTCACACACAAACCAGAAACATTCAAATCACTGCTTCTCGTTACACGACATTTGAACATATTGCATGGTAGAAAGTAACATGCTGGTATGTGGAGATAGTCGTAGGGCTGTTACATTTGCGGTTGGTGGGGCGGTAGTAGTTTAGTGTGCTTTCTGAGCAAAGGGGCATCAGGAAGCCGTTTTTTGTGTGTCCTGTTTTTCGTCCAGTTAATGTCCTGTGGTGTACTTTGTGTTGGAAGTATCGTTTGGGTTTGTTTCCTTCATCCATTGGACTGACACGCCGTCATATGAGTACGGCGTAAAACCCCAAACAAACAAACAGAGAGTTACTTTCTTAGTATATATATATATGTGTCCCTGTAACAGTGCTTACCGTAGAGAAAGATTCGCAGCCTTTACCTGGAAAAAAAATTCGTTAGTTCTACCGTGAGGCTCTGTAGCTCAGTCGGTTAGAGCGCTGGCCCTGCTAGCCAGATACCCGAGTTCGAATCCCGGTTGAGGCAAGCAAAATTTTCTTTCTCTACATTTATACAAAAATATAGAAGTTACTGTATTTATCTTTCATATTATACCATGTACCAGATGAAACAATACAAAGCAAAACATTGCGACATTTTAGTAAATAGTCAATTGGGTATGTCCATGCAACAACATAGTTTGAAATATTTGATTTGCGACGTTAATGGTATCGTTGGTGACTACAACTAGGCCCTTCTTTCCAGTCTCAAAATTTACAATTAGCTTTAAAGAAAAACATGTTTCATGTATTAATAAGTTATAGAAAAGTATACTTTTTGTCTCTTTATTGTCAAACTGTATATGTTTCCCACGTTTCATCAGTGTTTCAGATGGCGATACCTTGTACGGGTAACAAAGAGGGCGTGGCATCTCTTATACTGGGGTTACAGATATTCGATGCTGATAGAACTCCCATCAAAGGATCGCCCATTAAACTCAAACTGAGAAAGCAGTGCAGAGAATTCGGTATGTACAGTCTCTGGTTCACAATGGTTACCCCTTATACTAGTAACATTATAATAGATTCATATCGATAATCCTAGCTAATAAAGCAATTTTAATGTAGGCCTAATTGGTGTTCAACGTCGTACTCAATCGCATTTCACTTATATCAATGAGGACTTTAAGGTGCTGGGGCATGGTGGTAAAACGATAATAAACCCTGACAAACCACCCCGCGATCTTCGCAGCCACCGACAAAATTATCAGAAATACCCCGGATATATTTCTCAAGCAAACCACACTTAATTCTATTTCACTCCATTATATGAGTCGATTTTATGAAACAACTTCAATTAATAACACACTTTAAATGTATAGTACTATTTTACTGGTTACTTTGCGAGAGGATAATACTTACAAAATATAAAATGATTAATTTTGATATTATAAATAATATTGACATATACACATACCACTCAAATTCAAAGGCTTTCTGAAAATGCTACTGCTATTACTTTTGACCGTGAACCGTATATTTTATTTTCCAGTAACAACGTCGCTTTGCCGTCACGCATGTCAGAATGGGGGCCGGTGTAACCAGTTTGGAGCCTGCGAATGTACGCAGGAATTTAAGGGGAAATATTGCGAAACAGGTAATTCAATGTAACGAGCAGCCTTGCTTTATACAATTGGTGCCACAAGTCAAATATATATTAAAAAAAAAAAAAAAAAAGTAATTTGCAGCTTCAGTCTTTCACTTATAGGTTTTTTAAATTGTCTAGTAACACAACTTGCTTGTATCGTCTGAGACCAAACACAAAGTGTGTGAGAAATCCTGGACAACAAGAGATTAGCGGAGCTGCTGTGCATGGCATATCACCGTATAGTTACCGACGTGAATATACGGTAACGCCCACACTAAAGTACACGATGAGTTATAAATGGGACCCAGTATAGAGGCGGTTTAAACATATTGAAATTTTTAAAACAAATACAATTTTTTTAAATTTTGTCATCGTGGTCGACATTGATTTATAAATACTTTTTCACCAGAGGTAAAACACGCCGTAACTCAATTAATATTATCATATCTAAAATGATTAACGAAGATAAGGCATAGATACGTTCCACAAAGAATTAACAAAGAATCTTTCATTACCACAAAAGTTTTCTTTGCAATATTCCATATAATAACTTCATGGTTCCATATAGAATAAATGTTCCGCAGTATGTATGCGCACAAAAACTATACATACATGTTAGTAGATAACGGAGTGTTTCGTTTGTTTTGTGTTTGTGTTTTGGCAAGCAGTTGAAGACAAATTGCTGCTATAATTGTTAGGGTGCGTTGTGGGTAAATAGACTAGACGTGTAGTTGTGAAAGTAATTAGATGATGCAAGTAAGTTGATATCAATGTAGACCCACCTATATGCCCACACATCATAACTCAGCGCCATTACATAACTCAGTTGTAAACAGTACTGATTTGGGCTTAAACATAAAATGAAGGTGGTTGGGTGGGAGCTAATTGTGCCCTGGCGTAGACCTGCTTTGAACTAAGGGGCATCAGAAAGCCGTTTTGTTGTGGTGTCTTGTTTTTCGTTCTGTAAATGTCCTGTGGTGTCTTGTGTGTTGCCAGCGTCGTTTAGTGTGGTTTCTTTCACTCATTGGTCTTGTACGCCATCATATTAGTGAAAGAACCTTAATTAGTACGTAAAACCCCAAACAAACAAACAAACAACACTACGATTCTAAAGAGTTTCTAAACTTGAATATAAATTAATAAATCAGTGGTTTAATCATTTTCATGTATGGTACATGTTACACCAGTTATTGAACAGTTTTAGAGAAAACTGAATCAAGAAATAAACAAGTAACGCAGTCTCGTGAAAGCCATGTGTCTACATCTGTTACATGTTGTTTAAATTCAAAAAATATACATACAAGTATAGACCCGAGTTCGAATCCCGGTGGAGGCAAGCAAAATTTTCTTTCTCTACATTGATACAAAAATACATACAAGTATATAAAATTAATAATGTAGGTAAATCTCTATTGAGCCTTGTACAACTGTCTTTCTGTTCTGAACCCATTTTACAACACATCGTCCGAATTCCCTGAGTGGATATGTGTAATTAGTTGAACGCAGAACATCTGGTTACCGTTCATAGCTATAGCCTCCTTTTATTTGTAACAATTACTCGTCTGCTATTCATTCTACCATCCGCAGACGTCTTGTTTAAGCGAGGGATTGAGTTTATTAGCACGAGCCCGGAGCGTCTCTCGAGTCTGGAAAATCACAATCACTGAGGAAAGCGTTAGTTGTTTTGTTTGCTGATCTCTGGCTTAGAGATGGAATCCCAGTGTAGTTGTCTGGATATTGCCGACACCCTTTGTCACTGATTTATAAGTGTTTATCCACGTAGCGAAGTTTGATCTCTGACAATGTGCCAATCCTGACTGTTTCCGTGTTTTAGTCTGTTTTTCAATGCCAATTGATGATTGCTCCCAAACGGTGATAGTAAGAGAGTCCATATGCTTAATCAATGCAGACGGTATGGTAGCGTTCAGAGCAACCTGTAAAAGCAATCGTTACTAAGAGTTGTCACATGTATTCAGTAGCACCGCCAAGATCTTCTACATTAATACAAATCTCACCTATACAAATTATTATACACTTGTATGCATCGTAAAGATTCATTTCGGAGAGACTTCATCTTTCCAATTGATGATTCTAGCATTATTCGAGCATGATTTATTTGTATGGAGTCTTGAACACTATGGTATTGAGATAAAGGCAAGGAAATCAATTGAGCAAATAAAAACAAAAACTGCCGCGATCTCCGAAGCCACCAGTAGCCTCCTGCGTGCAGCTATAACCCTTTTTATTTCGTGTTTTTTTTTAACGTTGTTTAGAGCTAAATTTGACGTTAAAGTCACATACGCACCCACAATTTGGATTTTTCAACTAATTCGTTTTGCCTTCATTTTTACAAGATTTGATGTTTGTTAAAAAATTGAAACAGTCACAGTTAAATAAAAATTATTCATTGGGTACAAAGCTTGTACGGACCAGGATAAATCTAGCAGTTATTCGAATTTAACGGAAAAAGGG
>JAVFBZ010042856.1:0-10550 GCA_032466195.1 Katharina tunicata
GACTGGATTAAATCAATTTGTAATTAATCAACTGAAAGTTATGTAGAGATTGATGGACAACAAAGTTAATGCTTAATTGATTGTTCTCGAATCTCGCATGTTTGTATGTATGTACTTCCGTATATTTGTGTAATTCTTACATTAACATGAAGTGTAAGAGAGTAGGTGCACATGGGAGTAGGTGCACCTATGGTCCGATTATGCTCAGATATTATGGGACCAAAGCATGAAATAAATCTATATCAGGTACCTTTAAAATATGTGTTGCAAAGAAGCAATCTGTTTTGCAAACCTTACCTTAAACCCCTATCCGTCACCCTATCCGTAAGTTAATAGCTTCGTCGCTTACCAATATATCCAGAAGTTGAAAGTCCATCTCATTCGTCATGTTTTTGTAATGTACCCAGCTTATAAATGGCACTCAAACAAGATGAATAATCATGTTTTGTTGGCTCGTTTGGTTTTCAATCTCATATAGTTGGTTGTCTGAGAAGAATAAAACTTAATGAAAACTAAATAAAAATACTTTCATTTATAAATAACTAACCCTAAGTCCGAAATCCAGGCATAAACATATGTTTTTTGAATCAAGCAAACACAAAATTATGGCATTGCAGGGACTCAAAGCTAATAAGTGTGGTGGAAACTGCACTATTTGTTTGAAAAAGCTACTACTATAAATGTCCCATGTAACGTTTATATAACCTTGTAACATTCTTTACTACCCAGTCAGGTACAGAGCTGTTCTAAAGAAGGGTCACCAAACAAATGAGTTATTTTACTTTAAGAACATTAAACTGTAAGTATTCCTGTAATAAACGGATACTATTCTTCGAGTTTTATGGCACCAAAAAGTCGTCCGATGATAAACCCAATAACAATGGCACGATGCCAAATGAATTTTGCTATACAACATCGATTGTCTTAATCTGGTCTTCAAATCGTAAAACCACACGACAGACATCAAACCATCGCATCACTTTCAAGGAAACGTACAGTTGTCCTCGTACCATCGACAGAGCCCGTTGATTGACAGGCAATATGTACCCTAATAGAGATATGGTGTATTTGCATACAATTGCATTTGAGCCGAACCTTAAAATACACGCTACCATATGTATCTGTACACAAACAACACCGAGTTTTTGATTAGTCATATTGACCCGAATCTATTGAAATCGGCAATCCTATACACATAACTGCCCTACATATTCGATGTCCACAGTAACATTGACTTTACACATTGCATCTGTATTTCTTTAGAGCATCAATTGTCATGGTAACTCTTTGTGGTATTTAAATAATGTTTGTGAATAATTGTATTTAGAAAAAACTAATTCTTAAATAATTCTAACAAATGCAATTCTAAATTGAAATTTGCAGACAAGATTTGCAGGTAATAGAATTATGCATATTGAAAATGTTGACCTCTTTAGAGTAGCAGTAAACAATGTATTTCAGAAAGTCGAAACGTCTTGAATGTGACAGGAAGAAAATGAATAGCATTTCCTAAATGGACGAAAACGACCAATTTGCCTGGAACAGGCTTTACAGAAAGCCTTAAATTTGGTTCTTATATTTAAAGGTTGATCAACAACAGCAAATCATCTGAATCGAAGAAAAAAAACCCAAACAGGTTAGAAGTCAAAAAGAAAAACAGTTACACAGCCAAAATATCCAAACTCCATTCAATTAAGTAAAGTAATTTTGATTGGCCAATAATTACAGATCTAAAAAGCGATTAATCGTTAATAAATAATTACAAACGTTTACCCAACTTTTAGCAATCAAAGATAAATACATGTGTTTTGCTCTTTGAAATAAACAATGAAAGTAGATAAGGATATGAAGAAACATTGTATATCAGAAAAAACTTACAAGAAGAGCATTGAGAATTTTGCGAAACATTACGCACCCGTAATTATGTAGTTTTCACAGAATCACATGAGTTAAACATATTTTTCTCAAATAAAGTAAAATAATTCCAACACTTGCCTGAATATATCGTTGTCCTGAATTTGTGGCCGTGACAAAGCCAAAGGAATATGCAAATTAAACTGAATAGTTATTTTTTATTAGCGGTTTACCCCATACTCAAGATTATTATTTCACATGACGGCATGGAAGCAAATCGGCACCAGGTGCTCCAATATTATGGCATGAAAATCCAACGTACAGGCCTATGCTTTATGTGGCTTTTACAAGACCATGGAATATGTTGACACTCAGACTACTATATGTTTGAAAGCGACAGTTTACGGATTATTTACCATAAACCACTTTATCTCGACATTTTTTTCCTCTTTAATGAAATGGATTGAAAATAGCATACATGCACTCGAACAAGCAATAATTTTGAAGAATGGCACACTCGTATGAAATAAATTGTCTCAAAACCCCATTCAAACCTGTTTGAGCTCAATAAACTTGTGGCACGTAGCTACCACCTGTAGCCTTTCACCTATTAGATAGTAATGTTTGTAGAAATTAAGACAATTGAGCACTTTATTGAATATCATGCAAGGAAGATGTCTTTTCTATGCCATTAAGTCATTTAGAGATCATTTCAGACCCCATCATATAAAAAGGGGAAAGATTCATTTTTTTTACAACTATTCTTCCACAAGAAGTTCCCATGACTCAATAATATGCTAAGAAGTTTTTAGCCTTGCCAAAATAAAATCGTTATGTACCATATTGTTGCCATGTTTTCATCGCTGGACGACTTTGTTTTCCTGTTTTACATGCACATAGAACCCCCATGTTTACCCTTGCTTCTTGTTTAGGTTGAACGACACGTGTCTGACAAAGGATCCCCGGGCTATTTAACCTGAAGACAATGGCGAATGCGTTTGATATCGCCATCATCTAGTAACTGTCCCATGTTGTGTCGTATCAGAACATCAGACTATTGTCACCCTCAAGCCATCCTACCAGCCATCTATAACAGAAACGGCACAATATTAAAAGGGGCGTGGTATATCGTGAACAAATTTAACTTTAGATGCAACAATTCAAAAGCTATGCTAGTTAGGAAATTCCTTTATGGTTATATTACCACAACTGAAACAAATGTAGCAAGACAAATATGCTATAATCCATGAGTGTTTCTATGTACATTCAAACTCGATGGTAAGCACGGATGTACCATGTTTTCAGCTGAACAGGACGATGTATCCTAAGACCGATCTAAACATAGGCTGACAGCCAAAAAAGGACATGCATTGATTCTTCTACCTTATTTACCCTGTCGTACTCATTTTGAACGGCTTGTCTACACGAAATGCCGACCTGATTGATACTCAAAATATAAGTTTCCTTTCAAAACTTCCCACACCTGTTGTTAACTGGACACAATGTCCACGCAAGTATAGATCTAGAGCAGTGTGAAGTGACTGTATATCTATTATATCTCAGATAGCAATAAAACACAGCTTACATTAATCAATATCTTATTCTATATTTTGAACAAACTGTCTTCTATTTGATCTCTTGAAATTCAATTTTCATTCATTATTATTATGAATTATGACTAATGATTTACTTATCAGGTACAACTGTACGTTCATTTTGCTATTTGGTATAGAAGACGGAACGCAACTAATATCATTGTGAGTGTCAAAGATGACTGGCAGAAGCGTGGCGGATATGGATTGGAAAAGGTCAACAACATTATTAAAACTATTGAGAAACACTACACACTCTCTCTAAAATGCTTATAGTTATCAACTGTTTAGGCTGAAGTCCATACAAATACATAAACATACAACTTCTGATGTTATAAACTCATAAATATTATCTAAGGTACAATGTGTCCGCCATTAAGATATTATGCTGCAGGACAAAGATATATCACTGCTAATAACAGTTTGTGCTGTATTTTTAATACTTTAAATAACAATTAAAGAAACGTTAAAATGAATCTACTTGCATCGGATCACTCAGTCAATGCTTCACCTAGGTTTCAGTCTGATTTTTGTCTAATCCTTCGAGCCTTCCACAGACGAACTGTGGATTGTTACCCTGTCTCTAAATATCACAGTTATGTAAAACTAGCAAATTGCACACACATATGATCCAGAAGCAACGAATTTCAAAATTATTGAGGTGTGTCTCGCTAAACGTGTTGCTGTAGGTCGTCTCCCTTTAAATGTACGTGAAGCGAACACTCAAGGATCTCGATGTATCTACCTTCTACTGTATTTACCTTTTTGGACGAAATCCGTGACCTTTCTACGTGTTTGAAGTTGAATATTGGCTCGAGGAATCTGAAAGAGTAAACTGACATAAATACCAATATGAGATATAAATCTAATTGTTTTAAGGTCAAACCTGAGAAAAAATGTTTTTGCTTTTATAATTTAAAGAGATATGATACATGTCTCCTCCGGATTTATAGTCATTTGCACAAAAAACAATGACACACCGCTAACAGATTAGATTTAAGTTTACATGGTAACATGAACGACAATGTGTGTAAAGTTACACTGTAGGGCAGTTTTCGGATAGATTGGCTTTAACGAGTATACCAGATGATTATCCGGCTTACATCTATTAGTGTTTTGTTTTATAGAGATTGGATTTTATAACTGTTTTGAGTGATCGTTTACATTGTACTTCTGTTCTAAACACTTGTATGTTAATGATGGTCTTTATCAAGTATATTATATGGTCGTTTAGCTTGCATCTATATAATTAAATAGGTTTGAAGAAAAACTTGTGCATGAATATTTATGTTTAGGATTTTTATTATTTTTATATAAGAAGACTCACAATGCGAAGTGATCATTAAGTTCAGTATGATTTTTACGATGGCCAATTCTCGTGGGTTTTTTAAAATCTTTGCAGATGTTACTGAATATTATGTCTTGGAACTAGGGAACTACATATCCGGTCACTGTTCTCCATTTCGTGGACAAAAAAAAAAAAAAAAAAACCTTCAACATGAGAGTAACAGTTTGCAGTCGTAGTCCGTGAGCATTTGTATCTTCATAAACAAAATACACCAACATGTGTGGAATAAAATAAGTGTGATGCAATAAGATCAGATCTGAAAAGCTGACGGACATAGTATGATCACATTTACATCTGTAGGCACGGCTGGTTTATTTGTCATTCAAACAGAGCAAAATATCCAATGTGTTTGGGAAGTTTTGGAAAAGGGTTAAAGTCATCGTTAGGTTAACGGTTACCTTAACCTAACTAATTGTTATCCAAAAATACTAATATCTATTTCGAAAATCCTCCATTCCACGCCAATGGTTTTCATTACGGATGTGAATGGGAAATTCCTCGGTATTGGACTAAATTGGAGATAAATTAGAGAAGCTGATGATGCCGTCGGATAAGTTCGTGTTTTGTACGTTTTATTCGTATACAATTATATCTACAGCTATAATATTTAACGCTCGAGTCTCCCCCCACATCATGTATTTAAAAAATACAAATGGGCGATTACAGAACTAATTATGATTGAAGGTTTGGAGGATAAATCGATAAATCTCATGTTTGTGTTTCTTCTTTTCGAAAAAGGGACATTTCCAATTTAAAAAAATAGATTTAACTTCCATTATGTCAGTAAGGAAAGACACGATTTTAAACTGGTATTGAACTTTTTTTTCATTTGGACGCGTTTTTACTGTACGACTTGTCGACGAGATTTCAACTCACACAACACATTTTGTGTAAGCAACAAAACACTTTAATACTTTTGTGTTACAAACACTTCATATCTGATGTACGAAAAAAACATTTGGCGAATACTCTTAAATACCAGACACGGATAATGTCTGAAAATACCGAGTGGGTTACTGTGTTATAATATAGCTTTTTATGAAATGATACTACCTGAGAAATCTGATAGTTGATACAGTAGATTAGTACTTTCATACCGGTTTAAGTTCCAGTGCTCTTGTTTACATCGCAATCAAATAAACCCCTTTCCCCACACACATTGATTGACATATAGAGTACCTACTGGACATCACCATCCCTAAACCCATCGAAATCGAAGTAAATAGTTGTTTAAAAGACTTATTAATTGTTATAAGTGTCGCCTATAGAACACTCAGTATCAGTAACCTTATATTCATGGCTCCTTCACATCCTCGCTCTTAGTGATCAATACGAGTCCAGCGATTCTTCAGATATGCGGCCATTCTGGTATTTTCAACACTTTGCCATCTTGTTAGTACTGTAATTAAATATAGCTATAAACTATGACTAGTTTAAAAGCACAGTGCTCGTGTTTATATTGCACTTATCAAAAGTCCCTTACAGTACTCTTTCTTAACTTATGGATTGTTGTTTTTCCATTAAAGTGACTCAGTGTGTTCAAAGCTGATGGTATCCATCCATCCAATACAACAGGGAGAAAGAATACATGGGGCACAACACTCTTCTCCCATCCAAACAAACAAACAAACAATTTATTCTGTACAAAAAAAATCAATATATATATACTGTTTAATGCGATATTTAAATTTACATTCTCTAGGACTAGTTTAAAAGCACAGTACTAGTGTTTATATTGCACTTATCAAAGGCCCTTACAGTACTCTTTCTTAACTTATGTATTGTTGTTTTTCCATTAAAGTGACTCAGTGTGTTCAAAGCTGATGGTGTCCATCCGATTATATCCATCCAATACAACAGAGAGAAAGAATACATGGGGCACAACACTCTTCTCTCATCCAAACACACAAACAAACAATTTATTCTGTGCAAAAAAAATCACTATATATACTGTTTAATGCGATATTTAAATTTACATTCTCTAGGACTTGTTTAAAAGCACAGTACTAGTGTTTATATTGCACTTATCAAAAGTCCCTTACAGTACTCTTTCTTAACTTATGGATTGTTGTTTTTCCATTAAAGTGACTCAGTGTTTCAATGAGTGTTATCTAAAGAACCCTCAAAACCAGTAACGTTATATACAACAGCTAAGACCCAGTCAGTCTTGAAGGCAATATTATTTCGTTAATCTCAACACTTTCTGGCACCAACGAAATAATAAGCAATTACTATTTTGGAGGTACTATCTTATACTTATTTTAGCTCCCATTATATCAATAAGCATGGACACTTTCAACAACTTTAGAAAACCTATCTTGTGTTTGCTGGTGTGGTTGTAATGTACATTTCTTAGACCCAACTGCGGCTCATTTGGTACATTTTGTATAATCAACACAATAAAGTCAGTCACCTGGGTACGCAACATGCGCAGAAGACTAAACTGAGTGATTTTCAGTTCAGTTTTGCCCAAACCCGAAACTTTTCTCCCTTCTTCCAAAATATCTCAATTTATATGTACGTTGAATTTAATTGGGAATTTTCAGAACTTCAGCCGACAGAAATGCTCGCGGATTTTGACGTTTCGGAGATGGTACCCACACCGTTTTCAAGTAAATGGCTGTCATTTACTTGAAAACGGTGTGAGTACCAACACCGAAACACCGTGTTAATGGATTCAGAAGTTGTTTATCTATAAGAAGTTTACCTGTGTTAAAGATGAATAACTATAACTAAAGATATTAGAGAGGAAGCAATTGTGTTATCAGATGAAGCGTATTTCAATCAACTAAGGACTCGACCAGTACTGTTCACCTTTTACTGTGTTATCAGTTTGCTGCAAGGAAAAATATTACTTGTGATTACGGTCAGATATCAAGTGTTGTTTGTTAACACAATATATTATCTACTAAACCAGTTATTTAAAGTCCTTTGATACCTGCCACAATATTAAATTAAGATATGGGGTATTTGTGTCCACTGCTTTAACCGAATCCTTTGCTTACAGTACTTTGTTTACATTATTTTACCTGCATCCGCATATGTCAATGTGATAGATACATCACACAACTCAAGCTGATTGTTATGTTCATATGATGATACAGATTAATTAAATTATATAATGGAAGTTTTCGAAATACAAGATATATTTGAGTACCATGTATCGGTCTATTAATAAATTGTATGTACCGGTGGGTTACCCTGTATTAATCTATCTTAGGTTGGAGCTCTACAGATCTCAATGGACAGGGAACTGAATTGACTAGAAAACCCGTCTGAGCAGTCAGGATTTAAAATCTCCCTCCAATTAAAGTGAGAAAAGTCCTTATGCGAATGTGCTGAATTCGTTTTAACAACTTCCTCCGAGTCTCTCTCTCTCTCTAATGGAATATATCACAGCCGTTTCCGGACGGGTATGCTGTAAACCCAACGGTAATGTTTGTTTTCTTGAATCCCAAGTCTGACCAATGTGGGAGGAAATATTACTGCGAGAATCCACAGGGCGTTGGGTTGAAAAACAATGGGACATTCATAAATTCACCTGGGTACGTTTCATCGAACTCAGTTCAAGCATAATTTTTCTACGTCAAAGTCTAACTACTTGAACTAATACACCACATCTCTTGTTAATATTCAGTGTAGTAAAATATCACATTTTATTTCGTGCATTTAAGGTATCATTTTGCACAATACTTTTTAAATATTTCTTATAATTAATAAATATGAAGAATTCACTAGGTTAAAAAACTCAATCTTAAAATATGCCTTTGTACTGCTGTTACTATATGGTATGTATTGTCTTTGTCTTCCTTTAAACGTTCTTCATTGGTTATTTAGTTACCGTTTAAAGGAATGTCGTTATTGAACGTGACATACTACTGCCAACAAGTAAAGTCTTTGTCTCATGTAAATGAAGGATATATCTACAACTGAATTCCAGCAAGCTAAATAAAACTCAATCACTACAGTAGTAACTCACAGGGTGAACAGAAGAAATCTCGAGCCAATAAACATAATGTTGAAGTTTGTGAAGTTTCTCTGTTTTCTTTCACTGTTTTCTTACAATTAAATCAATGTAATAAAAAACAACTCTATAAACTCTAAAAATTAAATTTCTTGCCTCCACCGGGATTCGCACTCGGGCCTCTGGCTAGCAGGGTCATCACTTTAACCGACTGAACTAGAGAGGCTAAGAGTAGAACGAACTCATTTTTATCCAGGTAAAGGCGGCGAATCTTTCTCTGCGGTATGCACTGACACAGGGGCATATATTACAAAGCTTGGCATGTATAAAGTCGTTTCAAGTTGAACTGTTCATGGAATAGAGATTATTTATTGTTTATTTTCCAATGTTAGATCAACAGGACTAAATGTCCCAATTACAGATCATTGGCCAGCTTTATTGTGGGAGGAAAACTGAGTAGAACCCAGAAAAACAGCTGATAAGACAGTACAAGCTGAACAGTACTGGTTTGGTCCTAAGTTGATTGAAATATGCTTCACCTGATAACACAATTGATACCTCTCTAATACCCTTTGTAAGTATAGCCCTCAGTCTTGGCTGAACCATCGGTTGCCAAATACAAACTTCATCTTTGGCAATGCTGGTCGGAAAGAGATTTGTTTGAGAATTTGTTCAAATACTTTAACATCAATTCTGTGACTGGTTCAGCTCACACACAGCTTTAACAAAAACAGTACACGGTCATACTAACAAAGTTACTACCTAATACCGTCGTTCTACAACTCAATCCATATGCTGTGTACAGTTTTTAAAAATCAAATCGTTTGAAAATGAAGTTTGCAGTGTGTTCAAAGCTGATGGTATCCATCCGATTATATCCATCCAATACAACAGGGAGAAAGAATACATGGGGCACAACACTCCTCTCCCATCCAAACACACAAACAAACAATTTATTCTGTACAAAAAAAAATCGGAATAAAAATAGCAAATTATCTCTGAGAGCTAGTGAGAAAATCTATATTTTTACTAATAGAAAAAACACAAATTTAAAACGAGATTAAACATTGCTGAGATTGGTTTCTCACTGTTCAATTTACATAATCGAATTAAACTTCCCCTTTGGCAGTGGAATTTTATAAATAGAAACCTCCTTTCAAGTTCTTTTACAGATTATATAAATTTTGACGGCTCAGAGATATAATGATATTTGATGGAAATCCTTTCCATTCTTTATTCATTTCTGTCCACGTGCATTTACTTTATTTATTCCATTAATATAATTGTTTAAAGTTAAATGCCTTATACACGCCCCACTATTTTCTTACATTTTGATCTTTAGTTATAGTTATTCATACTTATGGATAAACAACTTCTGACTTCATTAACACGAAGTTTCGGTGTTGCTACTCACACTGTTTTCAAGTAAATGAATGACCGACAGTTTTCACAATTAAGTGTCTTTAGAGTGTTCTGGTGTACTGGCATTTATCATTGGTCACCAAACTTAGCGAGAAACATTTAACACAGAAAGCAACTACCCGGTGTATTGTATTTAACCAGTTTGTAATGTATAGACTTCGATCAATTATACAAGTATTAAAACGTACAGGCCAAACCTTATACTGTGATAAAAAACATTGTACAGATTATTTAAAATTACATGAAAATATCCGTTACACTGTGCTTTATAGACATTGCATTTCAATGGACAGGCTAGTCTCGCGTGAACCAGACCTCTCGCGTTAACTTACGATCCGCGAAGAGGGTCTGGTCAAGGTGCATTTAAAAA